>UXGD01000291.1:0-69791 GCA_900474315.1 Torymus auratus | reverse complement strand
CGTACGAAATGTCTGTCAACATTCGTATAACTATAACCTAAGTTAACTAACCAAATTTACAATTCATCAGAATATAAAATTAGGCTTTAAAAAGATTTCAATTCGATTTGACTACAATAAAGATAAAAAATATTTATGAATGTTCGACTTTATGTGCAATATTTATCGTTTAAAAGCTTAAATACTGTAAAAAATATTGTATCCTGAAATATCAATAAAAAAAGGGATTGCTAAAGAAACGCGTATAGGTCCAGCACCCACACGATATGCTTGCATTAACTTGTTCTATACGGGTGCCGCATTAACTTTTTTTCAGTGTATTATTATTATTATTATTATTATTATTATTATTATTATTATTATTATTCATTTTAAAATTATTCATTTTCTTGCCTGGCATTTCTGCTAAGAATTAGAGAATTAGACCTCTTTTTATGTAGAAAATTTGTCTATGGCGGTATCCATCTCAAATCTAACAAAACGACTGTATCTAAATGACCAATAGTTTTGAAATTTGTGTATGTTTTTCTTCTATTGGCATGATTCGACACGAATTTTCTTGTTTTTTGATTGCATTAAAATTACATCTAATTTGCAATATTCCAAATTTCTTGCCGAATTGTTTTGACTTTGAAAATGTTTTTTGTAACATTAAACAACAAATTATGTTACTCAGTTTTAAGTCATATTTCACCCCCTGAAAGAGATTCTTTTTTTTTAATTAAGAAATGCATGAAATGTGCAGTTTTTACTGAAAAATTCATTTTTCTTTAAATCCCGATTTTTTTTTCATTTTTTGTGATGATAAACAGCGTAAATACCTGCTCAACAGTGTATTCAAGATTTTGTAATTTTTCCTTTGTACAGACAAAGAAAATGTTTATATCTTATTTGCATTATATTCAAATTATCATTCATTACCACCCTAATGGACGAATTTTTTTTATTTAATTTATTCTTTTTCTCTCTAAAAGTAAAATCTAAAAAATGGATATTGTCAAAAAAGTGCGTATCTCATGAATTTTATAATTTTTATTATCTAAACAGCGTGCAGGGGAGAAAGAGGACGTTAAACTGAGTGAAAGAGCATATAGTTTTCTTAATAGCGAAAAAAAACGTGTGATACAGCAGTAGTTGAGATGGATTCGGTCCTATATATAGAACATATATGTTTCGTACAATATCTGAATTTTTTGGGTGACTTCTAACCAGAATGAGATTTCATAATCAAATTATATACATTCAATAAAATGAAGGGAATGCTAGAGGTTAAATGATATAATAAGAAGAATCAATAAACCTTTCAATGAGCCTACCAATAGAATTTTTTTGTAAAATGTAATATGTATTAACAATTGCCGCATTCCGAGTCCATTCCCATAACTTATTATCCATTGAATTCCTTAAAGCTCTGTAATTTTTAGCTTCTAAAAATAACGTCAAGTTAAAAGCACTCTCTAAATAACTTCCTGGAGTGATTTGAAGCTCTGAGTAATGTTCATTGATTTTTCTATCGTCATTCAATTCTTCGACAGACCCAATTAAAACACTCATTGTTTCCAACTTTTCTAAGGCAGCTTTCCGTGTTTCTGTATCCATCCAATCAAGCTATTCCAAAGATGTATAAATTATAAGTGAGTTTTATACATATTTTAAAATGTTTAACATTAATGTAATAATAACATACCTTTTCCAGATTAGATTTTATTTGATTTTTTATATTTTGAGCTATTTCGGAAATATTACTTTTTATTTTTTTATTAGAGAATTTTTTAATATACATAGCACTTAAACTAATTGGAAAACCTTCCATTATTTCATTCAAGCACCAAGATTCTCTATTCATAACTCTTTTGGTCCCTTGCTCAATATTTACAAAATTTGTAGATAAACTCCTAAGTTTCTTTGGCATATACATAAAAACCTTCTGTATCATATTCCATGCTAGGTAATTAGCTAATATTCTTTTGGGCGTATCTTTAATTAGTTTTTCTATTTCGGAAATAAATTTTAAATCTGTTACATAAACTGTTTCATTATTGTCGATAGTTATACCACTTGGATTAAATATTTTATTTAGTAATCGTAGCCAGGGTATACTTGGATATTTCTGAGATAGCATTTGAACAGTCATTTGATTACTGCTTTCTGACACATCTAATAATACTTCTGCTGGTGTTTTAATCTAAGTATGTACATATATTATGATAGGAAAGAATTTGTTTTTATAATGGTAAAATAATTTTTGGGCAATTATAAACTACAAAGATACTTACATTAAACAGATTAACTTCGAAATCCAAAACTTTTTTCATTTCGTCGAGAGCTGCGTTTCTATTTGCACCAAGTGCCACCGTAACATTAATCATATAATCGTAATATGACTTCAAAAGTGAATTATTGCGTGCATCTATTAAAAATGATTTACTAATTGCAGTTTCAGCGCTCTGTATCTAAATTAATAATGTTTTACACAATTTATTTTCCTTTATTTCAGGTTCAGGTTGTAGAAGTATTCTAGTAAAATTATAGTAAAAAGAATGTAAGGAATCTACTAAATAACATTTATTCTTGAATAATCAATACAAATATTCTGTATTCGCACTAAACAAGTCTTAAATAAAATTATAAAAAACTAAATTTTGAAAATCATGATCATTTTGTGTTTTTTCTAATAATAAACAGATTATAACTATTACTTAAATATTGTATAATTCTAAAAAGAAAAGTATTCTCTATTATGTGTATAGTATTCTTATTAACGAAATTTTAATTTAATGTCAACAAACTGTCATCACATCAAATTATTATTATTATAATTCTAATTTTTCAGAAACATAAATATACATATAAGTAAAATATAATAATTTTTAAGTTTTCATTTAGACTTATTTTGTCGATAAAAATATTATAATTTTTACATAGAAGTAATTTAGATGTTTACTTACCTTTATGGTAGTTTTGGTAGTGTTTTTGAAATCAATGGTAATTGTTGATATCACAGGAAAACTGAGAATAAAGTTTTGTTCTCTTATTTTAAAAATCGTGTTTATCCAATCAAAGGTATTTTCATCCCATTTAGCGCCAACTAATAAAGGAAAACCAGAAATGCTATCTAGGATATCTAATAGAGGTTTTATTCCTTCATCCTCGATACGTGCTAAAACATTATATGTCACTTAATGAGTTTGCTCCACAACAGAAAATTTCAATAATCTTTAATCTTACATTCATTCATGCAATTTTGATAGTAGGTTTTAGTTTTCTTAAATGCATCTAATTCATTTGGTTCAATTTCAGCTATAACTTCACTAAACATTTCAGTAGATATTACAGTTTGAGCAATACTAAATGTATCTATAATATTGGAAGCATCAGGTATGTTTATTTCTTTTATAAAATTCCCACATGCGAATGTATAGAAGTTATCGCATGGATCTACGTCCCGATTCATATTTGACAAGAAATATAGAGCTAGTAAAAATAATTATCATTAAACAAGACATAAATTTAGTACTTATTCCATTTAATAATTTTTTACACAAGATATAAAAAATACTAAATTACATAATAACCTTCTCTAGTACAAGCCTGTGACTCACATCGTCTACTGCATAATTTTTCGAATGACGAAGAAGTGTCTTCTGAAAATAAAAATATTTTTACATAAAAAAAATTATTTGAAGTATTATTTGCTTTCGGTACCAGTTTAAGATCAAGTTATTCAAAGAATTATTATTCAATTTATATGAGTGATCAAACACCTATTGTTAAACTCAATAATCAATAGAAAATGACACTAAAATATATTTTCGTAATAATAAAATTGACCAATAACTGGGACTTTGGCGATAGAATAACATATAATAAATACAATACTGCTATCCTAATTTGAACTATATCTAAATCTTATACTTTTTAGCAGAAGCTGAAAAATTGTATGGTAAAGAATCTTTAGTGATGTATCGTAAACAAAGTGTATGGTAAAGAATCTAAAGTGAAAAGCAATTTTTTTAAATTATGTATAAATTTCAACGCTCGATTAATACTTAATACATTACATCCGTAATCGTAAAAAATACTTCTAATTCCAGCACGACCACTTAAAATATTTTCTTGGAAATACAAGAATAACGTTAGAAGTTTTAATACTTTGAAATATAAGATTCTAATACAAATCAGCCGATTAAATAGGATAGGAAACATTTAAGAATAAATTAATGACGTCGAAAGAATCAGATTTAAAATAAACCATTTACATAAAACATTAATTTGAATAACATACATATTTACGTGTGACGAAGCAAAATTTAAAAAAAATAGTTCGATAATGTAAATATTTATACATAAAAGTTTCATTTGATAGCAGTATAACTATTAATTGTAAATAAAATAAAAATATGTGAATGGGAAAGTATGACAATGAAATAAAAAATTGATATACATATATATAAGCTTCAAAATACTAAATTCTATCGCAGTACGTGTAGTTAACATTCTTTAAAACTTACGAAACTTGCGCGTTGCTGCACCTTTCACCGTGCCATTTTGAAGATGCAATGTTAGACAAAGCAAAATAACCAGTATTCCACTTCTTAAAATTCTGAATTGGCTTAAAAATATTTCATTTTATATTATAAACTTAATAAATAAACTATGTCAGTACCTTATTAATTTCTACATAAAAACTTTTAGTTTAGAGAAAGTTTAGATTTGTCAAACTGTTGTATGAAAAAAAGTTATGTAATGCGAGATTCTCATACTTTGATATTTTCCATTGTATAAGTTTTTCTATCTATATAAAACAGCGCCTAAACTTTTCCTCGCCTTCAGTAGAAAAAATCATTTATAAATGAATTCAACTTACCTAATAGTATGAAAATTTGAATAAATCATATTGTATCACATTATCTTTGAATACTCCGAGTAATATTTAGTTTATTATTATTGAAACAAAAATATTAAGAAATCAAGAAAATTCTCCGTAGCATTATTTTTTATATTCTTTATTATTGTTATTATGTGGTTATATCAGAGCAATGATTTTTAATATAAAATGGCACAACTGTTGATAGATAGCTAAGAAAACTAAAAGCACTTTATTTGTGATATCATAATCTTCACTATACTAAATAATGAGTTTTGCTACTATAACACTGGAGTTGTAAGTAGACCGAGAGACGCTGCACGACTGAATCAGCGATGTCGTTCCAAAGTAAACAGAATAATTAGAAGCCATTATGCGTTTAAGAGGGGATTTAATCGGAACTTAGATTCATTTTATATTGCAACCAAAGCTTGTCGATAATCGAAGCGAACACGTACGCTATTCTAAGCGTTAACGGATTGCTATTACAAATTATTTAATGTCGATTATTATTTTCAATATGAATAAGTATTGTCATATTTTATGGTTCGATGCCAATTGAGTTAATTTTCAAAACATTTTTATGGATGAAGCCATTTTCTGCGTCAGGAAGTGTATTAACCGCTGAGCATTAAGAGACAAATGAACAAAGAAACCATGTTAAACATGCGTTATACAACTTTTTTATTGAAGCACAAGCTCGTTAAAAATTTACAATTGATGCGATCAGGTCAAGTAGCGAAGAGCAACTGACCAAAGTGAATACCATTTATGTAATGTCTTAGAAAGGATTAGAAAGAGAAAGTAATACCACGCGAAAGTTGCAGTTTAAAAAATGGCGCATTCTAATCGTTTGTACGAGAGCTGTGACCAAGCATTTTACGATGTTTTGTATATGATTTTATATGATTCAATAAGGGCAAAGTCAAAAATATTTCTGCATTACGTGTATAGTTGATACAAAGTTTCTTACATCAAATGTAATTTTTTTAATGATTTCAATAAATAATATGTCCTTATTGATTAAATAGAACCTTCAAGAGAAAAGATACATCAAACTAGTCACTAATAATATTGAAAAAACAATTCGATATAAGTTTTAGTAACCAATAAAATAATTTTTCAGCTAACTTTAAATTCTTTTTGAGAAATACATTTCGATAAAATTCCTATTCTGCATTTTTTGCACCAGTTTCTTCTGTATTATCCATATTTGTCATAATTTTTGCCTTCTTTATCAAATGCATGAGCAATCTTGTGATCTATTATTAAACTTTTTTACGATATTTACAATTACTAGGTCAAAAACATATCTACATCCTAGGCATACGACTTAACATTATTAATACGAAGACTACTATTGCAATGTTATATCACAAATTATAAGTAAAACTTTCAACATTAACTGTATGCAATTCATTATATTTTCATTGTTTACTGTTAAATATACATGTACTCTAGTAAAAATAAAACAAAACTAGCCAGTTTCTAGCTAAATATATATTAGCTAAAAACTAGCAATTAAAAAGGAAAATTCAATTTATAGCCAGAAATTAGCCAAGAACAGCGTAGTTTTTTTACTTTCTTCCGGGGTATAGGTATAGGGGAAACGTGCCCAGCTGTGTGATAGCTGTGATCCATAACTTTTTCGGCCACAACTTTAGATGGGGTTAAAATTAAAACAGCAAAAAAAGAAATGATCCTTGGGGGGCCTTCTACAAAGGCAAGGAGTAGTATTTTTCAATATACTCTAATGATAAGGAGCTACTTGAAGAAAAAAAAGGTAGTTTTTGGCGGTCTCCAAAAAGTGTTCCACAGTTCTGGCCACCTTAATTTTTTACAGATTTTTTACAGAACAATCATAAATACATGAGAAGAAACGTCCAAATTTTTTACAAATACGGTAGAACATCGATATTGATTATTATATTATTATTATAGAAGAAGAAATTATTAAAAAAAGTCTTACATTAACTATAGAAAGGAGGCGAGAAGACAAGACTAATTTTTAACACTGTCATTGCCATTACCATAGTAAATTTTAGTGTAACTTTGTAAATTCTGTATTTAAAATATCGGGCACAAAACATGTTTATTAAAATGATATTTTATATCTAACCATAGTTGTCCGATACCGTCATATATCGTCAGATGCGAGAAACGCGTAGTGGCCAGCTCTAAGCGGTGTCTGTGCGCGGACTCATGAGTGGGCAATTTTCCCCTACTATTAACTTATATCTGTCGCGCAAATATTTCTGACCTTCGTTAAAACAAAAAGTATGTCCATTTATTTCCACTAATTCTCCACTAAATAATTTTTTCATAAATTAGTATAGTTTTAAGCATAGAACATCTATAATGTAAAATAATTTTAAAAAGCTTTTATACTGCAAGTAAGAATTCTATATTAATGCAATACGATTAAATTACGGTGAACATTCGTCGATCTAAGCATTAGTAGAGACTATATGATAAAGAATTCTATTCGCAGGGCACGTATACATACTCTAATGCTTGGAAAAAGATTATTTAGATTTATAAAAGCATTTTTATGTTTATCTAAAATTTGAAAACGGTTCCTTATAGTTTTTAGATTTTAATTTTTATAATTTATAATAAAAAACTACTACTACTCTACTATTGAATTAATTCTCAAAATATGGAGTTATTGTAACCAAAACTATGATGTAGAAATTCGCAATGATAACGAAAACTCCACAGATACATTGACAAAAATAGATAAAATCTTTGTCAAAAATAAAATCACATATTTTATTTTTATTACATGACTCAACAAGAATAAGATTTATTAAATAAAACAGTTATATAACAAATTATTTATAAATATAAAATACATTCAAAATAAACATATTGAGAGAAAAAAGTTAAAAGAATAACGTGAATCATCTTCCTACTTAGTAGAATACGGTTGATTTTATATTATCTACTACCATAAATGACATTTATTTACAGGATTCATTTTTGAACCAATTTTGCATTTAAAATCATTTGCAAAGTGTTCATTGTTTGAAAAAACAACTCTTACACGAGCTTCACTTGGACTGTGCGCATCATTTTTCATTAGATTCCGTGAAATTTCATCAGTTAATTTTCTACATGAAACCGATGCAACACTAATCCAAAACATTTGTTGCGGTGTATAATTCAGTCCAGGAAGACGTTTCTCAATAATATTATTATCAGCCGTCCATTTTTTATATGCCAAATAAGCCAATTTTACAGCTCCATTGTCTGCAATATTCTCACTCAAAGTTAATTGCCCATCTATCTAAAATATGTGAAACATAATAATTAGTACACAACTTATCCGTGATAAAAATTCATATAATTTTTGAAGTATTAAATAATTAGTATCATCAAAAATGATGAAAAAATTGAAACCAGCGTTAAGCTACAATTAAATAACTTGTAGATATAAATACAATCAGTTTATCCAATATTTCAAAATTAATGAAAGTGCTTTTTGGCGAACTTATATGAAAAATAGGTAGTCAGATGGAATCAGATAAAGGAAATAATGATTTTGGTTTATATCTCTAAAATGATTTCCAAATTGTAAGCAAATTAAAATACAATGATATGTTGCCTATATTCTGATAAACTCTCTTTTACTACTACTATTTCTTACAAACGATGTTTTAAATCAAAATATTTTATGTTCTGCATAGATAAACAATTTGCAAATAATTTAAGAGTAAGTCAGATATTTTATATTAATCTTTTCACACACGATCGGAAGCCTCATTTCCTACCTAGATTATGATTATCTTTAAATTTTTTTTTTTTTTTTTTTTTTATTCCTCCAGGGTTTTTTTGTAAATTCATTATAGTAGCATGTTGGGGAATGAAGAATTTTACTCCATTTTTATAAATTTTTAATGAATTTGTTAGTATTAATAAAAAAATACTAAAAAAAATTAATTTTTGCAAGAAAAATGTGTGCTTAAAAGGGTTAACGAATCCATAAATACACAGGCTATTGTTGAGGAACAAGAGAGATAATTTCGAAAAATCAGTTAAGGCTTAAAATGATTTCAATATGTATGCTATAGTCGATTATATTCACAGAGAATAAAATATTATTTAAATAAAATATTACAACACAGTTTAGATTCAATAATTAAATACTTTTAGTTAAACGTTTTGAAATAAAATAGTTTATATTATCTTACCTTTAAATCTGTTTGCGAAAGTGTAAAATTGTTATATTGATCAATTATACACTGTGACTTTTCATTAAATTTCTCTGCTGTGCTTTCATCCCACCAATTTTTATAAAGCCCATTTTTGTCAAAATTTCTGCCTTCTTTATCAAAAGCATGAGTAATTTCGTGCCCTATTATATATCCAATCGCACCATAATTCAAATACTGGGGTAGCTCAATATTATAAAAACGATTTCTTAGAATTCCTGCAGGTAAGACTGTAACGACAAATATAACAAAATTTAAACTTACAGATGTTTAAAAAAATAGTATATAATATAAAGTATAGTTTTTTCTTTAATTAACCATACTTACCCATCTTGTTTTTACTATCCGAATACCCTGCGTTAATTGTTGCTACTTCAGCGTCTTTTATCCAATCATAACCGGGATCTCTCAATCTCCTAAAATTAATGTTTTTTATAAATGCCGTAACGTTAATGTAATTGTTAATGCTGCTTCCTATTTCAATATCAAGATTTTTAAAAAGATTGTGGATTTTTTTATCATCCAATAATTCATCGGGATAAGCCACAATACAATTCATTGCATTCAACTTCTCTATTGCATATACTCGAGTATCCTTATCCATCCAATCCATCTACAATACCGAGAAAATTTAACGATTAAAGAAATTTAATTTTGGAACTACGCGTTTTTATTTATACAAGTCTTTATAAAAATAGTAAACTTACTGCTTCTAGATTCTCTTTTACTTGATACTTTATATTCTGTATTATATTATTCACATTATCCTTAATTTCCTTATTAAAATGTTTGCGTACATACATCGCGCTTACCGCAACTGGTAATGCACCAATCGTTTTCTCTGCACAAAGATTTTCTCTCCTATTCAAGCTCTGTACTCCATCCGTTACGCTTCTAAAATGTAATTTTCTTTCTTCGAATTTTAGAGGCATGTAATCTAGCATCATAGAAATCTGTTGCCAAATTTGATAATTAGCTAATACTCTTTTGGGGGTATCATTTATCAATTGGGCTATTTCCGTCACGTATTTCACATCCTGTATTTCAATATGTTCGTTTTCATTTATGGATATACCACTTGGATTTACAATTCTATTTAAAATATTTAACCAAGACATTTTTTCATATTTTAGAGTTACATCTTTAATAGATGCACGATATGCTATTGGTGATGGCTCGTACATCATTCGAAGTGGTGTTTGAATCTGGAAATGTCATTATTGACCATTGATAAATATTTTCTTGGATAAAAAAGTCATTTGCATAAGTACCTTATATAGCTTAATTTCAAAATCAAGACAGTCGTTCATTTCCTTTTCTGCTGCATCACTATCTGCACCAAACATTACAGCAATGTCAGCCATATACGCTTTTAATGCATCCATATTTTTGCTGTCCTCCAAAAAATAAGCATCATTTACCATAGTACCAGTAGCTAGCACCTATAAAAATATTTACTATAAATATTACTATCAACTTATATTTAATAAGTTTTTATGACCTAGTTTTTACCTTTATAACGTTTTTCTTCGAATCTGTAGAGTCTATATCGATTGTTAATTTTATTGGAAACATCGGTTCTAATCCTGCTTCACTAATTTTAGTAATGGTTTCATCCCAGTGATAATCATTTTCATTCCAGTCATCTCCAACCAGTACTGGCCAGCCTCCAAGTTTTTCTATTAATTCAAAAGCTGGCTCGATGTTTTCTTCTTCAATACGAGCTATAATAATAATAATAATATTGACAATAATATTTTCACAATTTTTGGCGAATTCTTATAGAAGTAATGCAATAACAACATAATAAATTAATATTTAACTTACATGTATTTAAACAATTTTGATAAAATATTTTGTATTTTTTTATATGGAAAAGCTCATTCGTTTCTATTTCAGCTTTTATATCATTGAGTAATTCATTGTTCAATTCTTTATGAGCCATGTAAAACATATCTATAATGGGTGTATCGTCAGGTATAACTTGTTTTTTTATGAAATTTCCGCACACGAATTCATAAAAATTATCACATGGATCTACATCTTTATTCATATTTTTCATAATATTAGCAGCTGCATAACACAAATTAAGCGGGTCACCATACTAATCAATGCAGTTCATATTTCATTTGATAAAAAAAAATTTTACAAACCTTCTACAACACAAGCAGGATGTAAACAAAGTTCTTCGTACGAACCCTTAGCACATGCATTCTCATTAGTTCCCCCTATAAAATACACACTATATATTCCATGATTTGACTGTGTAAATTATTAAAAAATAATACTAATGTGATAGTATTTTATTATTTTATTAATTTGTACGGTGGACCGATTGCTTAGAATTACAATTAATTTTTACATTGTCATTCTTTCCCAAATGACATCTAATATAATTAAACTTTTAAATAAATGTAATGCATTTAGTGAAAATCCAAAACCAAAAAATTCTATAATTTGATGATTTCATAAAAAAATCACTAAAATTATGACACTTAGCTATTTTCTTAAATGTTGAAAATTAGTTTTTAAAAATTAATTTTTTTGAATACTAATATTATAGAAAGGATTTTATTCAATTACTTACCAGATCCAGATCCAGAAGCTATTACCACTCCACAATGAAGATTTAAGACGAAGCTAATAATAATTAATAAAGTTCCAAAGGTTGACATTCTATAAGAATTGTTATTAAATAAATTGATGTTCATAAAAAATGTTAAGTTTACTAAAATATGGATTTATTTAGAGCAATCGTTATATATCAATTTGTTTATTACTTTGTAAATTCTTCAGTTACAATTTTAAAATATATTTATTCTTTTTAACATATTATTATACAATTCACACATTAATAAAAATAAAAAATTCTTTATAATTGAATAACTTAAGGCTACAACTTTCAAACGACTGTTTGATAGCGTACTGTTATACTGTACACATAATGTTATTATTTACTTCAAGCTCTGTATAGGAACGCGAGTTTGATACAATGTAATTATTATTCGTAAGAGATTTGAAAGCCAGTGGTAGTATTGAACATAAACTCATATAAAGTTGTAAACAACAGTATAAGCAGATATCTTATTTTAAATAAAATTTTTGTAATATGTAAAGACCTAATACGATTATTTGAAATTTGTTAAATATTTTTTATTGTTTTTCCTAAATGATAATAATAATTATAAATATAAGCATCGACACACATTGGATTGTAATTTCAGAAAACCATCTTACACAATGTCGAAATATTTATCATAAAGTTTTTATTACAAAACATTATTTGATAATTGCCTTACTGATAATTTCTTCTTTGTATAAGCAAGGGTATCATCAATTTGCAGTTTGAAGACAAAGTAATTTAGCAGATTACATACTGATTTTAGTCATTAATTGTAATAGAAACTGTCTATAAAATTCATAAGCTCGATTATCTGTAGTACATAGGCAATTGTGACACTTATTATCGTGAATTCTAAACCACTATGAAGGATTTTTTGATGGCTTTCCACCAAATATATAACATAAGAGTAATTAAAAATAACATCGATAACGTTGAATTAATATTTAAAAACGAGCATAATATTAATCATTTGAAGATCGCCCTGCCTTCTATACTTGTATATCGATTACTCCTACATGAGCCGGTGCATTCCTCAATAGACTAAAACAACTTGCTTAACATCGATAAAAAAAAATGAATCATTCATTATACGTCGACGATTTTACACCTAGAAACTCATTGATGCAACGACTACCACACTACGCATTTGTGGATCGGATTCATTCTTGATCCTACGGGACAGCCAAAATCATCCGCGAATTCCTTTAGGTTCGAAAACGGCACGAGCACACGCGCCTGTGGTGGGCTGTGCAGGTCGTTGGCTACACTATCGCGCAGATCCTCAACACGCTGCTTCTGACACCAGTTGCTGGCGGCGCTGATCCAGAACATCTGCCTGGGCGTGTAGTCCAGCCCGGGCAGACACAGCTCCGGAGAGCCGGTCGAGCGCCTCGCCCAGTCGGTGTAGGCGTGGTAGGCAGCCTTGTAGCCGCTGTTGTCCGCTATGTTCTCGGCTTGCGTCAGTTTGCCATTCAACTGAGCGAAAGCGTAAAAAGAGAGGGAGAGAAAATCAAGTTTAGCCAGGCTTGATAGAAGTAAGTCGTGAAAAATGTTTTTTCTTTGTGATGAATTGTAAATGGCTACGGGGAGAAAGCGGTTATCTTGTTTCTGGTGAAATGAAATGGTGCTTACAGAGAAATTGACAACGTTTTGCTCTCACAGTTCGTTTCCTGTTAGTGCAACGTATGATGAATGTAAAATATTTGCTGTTTTAAATTTAAATTTAGATATAAAAGTTGAGTCTATTCATTAAGAAGTAGAAGGTTAATAAAAAGACCTTTTAGTATCGAGTTGTAAATAATAAAAGACAATAAAATTGTAACGATAGAAAGTATTATGTTTTGCATGATTCGATTCAATATTTACGATCTGGAATAATATCCCCGTCATTTTCAGGAGGGAATTAAAAAGCATGCGATACATTATATTAAACTTATATCGGTTAGTTCTTTAAGATATTATCTAATAGATTTTGTTTCAAGGAAGTATAAAATATGATAACTTTCCTTACTTTTAGTCCGACCACCTCGACGGTATAATTACTGTACTGGTCGATAATACATTTTGCCTTTTTCAAATATTCATTCTTAGTACTTTCTTCCCACCATTCTACGTTGTTTCCATTCTTGTCGAACTTCCGACCTATATTATCGAAACCGTGGGTAATTTCGTGGCCGACTATAGAGCCGATTGCACCGTAATTTAAATATTTTGGTCTTTCAAAATGGTAAAATGAATCTCGGAGTATTCCAGCTGGTATTTCTACGTAAAAAATTTACAGACTATTAAATACATAATAAATTAAATATTTGCAAGTAATTCACTCCATACTATTCTATCTAATTCTCAAACTAATTTTTATCAAATAAATGTTCATTCAGTTAAGCGATGCTATAGCAACTGAACATGGAATCATAGAAAAGTAATAACTTACCAAAAGTATTTTTATGCAAATCGTAATAAGCATTAACAATAGCTGCATTGATGCGCATAGTCCAATCATTTTTATCAACAGGATTTTTTAAACGTTCATATTTTTTCTGCATGATAAATCTTGAAGCGTTAAAAGCCCCTTGTAAGTAATTTCCGTGATTCATTTCAAGATCTTTGTAAATTGCATTAACCTTCTCATCATCAAACAGTTCATCGGAATAACCGACAAAAACATTCATCGCAATAATTTTGTCTAAGGCAGCTTTTCTAGTTTTTTCATCCATCCAGTCAAGCTATACAATAAAATAATTAAATAAAATTAATCTATGTTATTAATATATTTATTTAAAAAACGACTTGTTTATTTTGAAATAATAAAACACGTTGCATAAAATAAAAACCGAGTCATGCTTGTGAAAGGTGTCTATTTAATGTACTGCTTACGCAAGAAAAACAATGAAAATTAATTCACCTTAATTAATGATTGACGTATAAATTACTATGATTGAAATAATGATTTGACTTTAGATTTTGAGTAAGTTGATCGAATTATACATGTATTTGAAATAAACATTAATATTGAAATTACGAAGTTGATATAAATTAACAATATCAATAAAACAATTTCACACTGACCTCTTCAATCATTTTTCTGAACTGATTCTTAATATTATATACTTCTTCGAGTATGCTCTCTCTAATACTTTTATTGAAATACTTTCGCACGTATAGTGCACTTAAACTTATAGGGAATATGTCTAATGTTTCCCGCACACATGAAAATTCTTTCTTCTTCCGTTCCTTGACACCAAGGTAGATTCTTCCAAGTTTTTCAAATTTCCGATCAAGAAAATTGTCTGGTAAATAATCAATAGCGTCAAAAACGAGATTCCACTGTAAGTAATTAGCCAATATTCTTTTTGGCGTGCGTGAAATAAGTGCATCAACTTTTGTGAAGAAATCGGGATCCCTAATACTGACAATTTCATTATGATTTATTACTACCCCAGTGGCATTTTGTATTGCGCTAACTATTTCTAACCATGGAATGTTTTGATATTTTTGGGACATTTCTTTGACTGTCATTGGATTATAAGTTGCTGCAACATCGATCAGTTGTTCCAAAGGCCTTTTCATCTATTCAGTAAGATAAAAATTAATAAATCCGAAATGCGTAAAGTCTAGTTATATTGTAAAAAAAAATAGTATATATCATTGCAATTATGAATAATTTAAATTCACTTGCCTTATGAAGATCGATCTCGAAGTCAAGAACTTCTTTCATATCCACTGTTGCTACATCTTTATTTGCACCAAGCATTACTGCAGTATCAATCATAAAGTCATAATAAGCTTTAATTATTTTACTGCCTGTATTATTCAAGAAAAATGTCGGATTAATTCTAATTTGAGGATGATTTATCTAAATGATAAAACAATTTTTATTAGTCTTAAAATTCAAATCAAGTAGCAGTTGCTAAAATAAATAATATGGACTTACTGTGATTATATTTTTTGTTGAATTTTTTGTATCATTTTCAATATACAGTGTAGATGGAAAAACAAAGTATCCAGAATTAATATAATTTAAAATTGTTTTAGTCCAAATGTATTCATCCTCCTTCCAATTATTATCAAGCACTGGCCACCCGCCTGCACTATTTATCATTTCTAAAAGCGTTTTTACACCTTCTTTTTCAATTTGGGCTAAAATAATTAGATGAATCATGTTTAATTATAAATTGTATTTGTAAGTTTGAATTCATAACTTTTAATTTTGTACCTTTATTCATGCAATTCTGATAAAAAATTTTCAGTTTTTTGAAAGCATTTAATTCGCCATCTTTTATTTTTTCCTTTGCTTCATTTATTAAAATATTTCTAACTCTCTTATGAACCATTGTTATCATACCAACTTTATTTTCGTCATCAGCTATAGATGCATGTTTAATAAAGTTTCCACACGCAAATTGATAAAAATCATCACACGGATTAACATCTTTATCCATATTTCTCAAAAAGAAATCAGCTACAAGACCAATTCATTATTATAATTGAATTCTATGAAAGTGAACATTGTTTTCTGGTAAGAATCTTCTAAATTAATATTTCATAGTTTACTACTTTCTCCATATTGGATAAGATTATTGATTTATTTTTAATATAAACTAGAATTTCATTATAGTATATAACACTATATTCTAGTTTACACGAAATATTAAATTAAAAGACGTAAAATTAAAAAGAAATTTCTGAAATACAATTTCTATTTTGGTATGTCCTTATAGCCTCTATAAAATACCTTAAAATATATGATTTTATTAATAAATTCACCTTCATTTTGACAAACTTGGGTCGTACAATGTTTATGACATATCCCCGGGGTTGTTTCTATATTATCCTCCTGCAGTCTGTCGTCAGAATCAACTGTAAAAGTAAATCAATTCATTTTATTTATTGAAGCAATAATTAGGAAGTATATATATGAAGTACCTTCTATTACAGGTTTCGAAATTTCTCTTTTCTGTATTTTTCCTGTAAAAAACAACATTTTTATAGTGACGTATTAGCAGATCAGTGTCATTCTTTTTATTAAAATACATAAAAGTTTTTTTATATTTTCAAATGTAGTTATGTTTACCAGTAGTACTATTAGTGCAACTTATATGATGACCGACCATTACTCCAAGACCAACAAGAAGTGTTACACATAGAAAAAATCCAAATGCAGCTACTAAAAACAATAGTTTCTCCGTTGTTGAGAGCCCTCCCCGCCCAGATAATCTCCTGTAATAAGGAAAAATAATTTTTCATTTATTTCATGAAACTGGAAATTTAGTGTTGGGAGGATATTTTACTGATAACATACAATATGTTTTTGTAAAAATTGAAAACTTACTTTCTTGATCTGTCCTCAATTTCACTTTCCAGGTTTGACATTTTTCCAGTTCTTAAATACACTTAAAACTAAAATACTATAAACGCAATAACAATCTGCCTGTGAAATTATAATTTCTAACAGACTAAAACTAAAAATATAAAATAACACGTGAATATTTTGTGAAATTATGTTGTATGTTTATTTGCAACCACTATTACCATCAATTATAACACTACGCACTACTTTAGCACACGCGAGATTGAAAAAAGAAAACGTGAACTTTGAGATATTGCCGGCATCTTCATTCTACCGCGATCGCCAATGTTTTTCCGCTCTGCGCTCTTGACAGACTGAATTTTAAAATAGGTTTCCGCGCGTGCCTCTCATGCATCGAACTTGAGATTCGTGTAGCCAAATACATCACATTTCTACGTTCGAACGTTGGTTTTCCTAGACTATTTTTAACGTATCGTAAAGTGGGAGAAAATCTGAAGTTTGCCGCTTTGTAAGAGTGAGCTTGGTTTTCATTCTCCCTCTATTTTTCTTCATGTTCCATTATTTACTATAGCGCACTCGTGCACTTAAGATGTGCACAAACTGGTTTTCCCCAGTGAATTATTCAATATCTCGCAAATCAATTTTGTCTATAAGTTTTCATAATTGAGTTTGTATGCATAAAATAAAAAATATAGTACACGTGTTTAAAATATGTAGAGATATGGTAAAGAATATTGAAAAGTATTACATTTTCTTTACAAATACCTCAATCGATAAGTTGAATGTCTGATCCACTATACAATTTCAGTACCATTTATTTATTTACTGATAGAATAAACTAGCGTACGAATAAAAAGATATGCATATGAATATACTTTGATTCATTTGTTTTAATATGTGTTAAAATACCTTTTAAAGATAATATAATAAACGTAGATTTTTTACAACCATTCTTTATAATAAACTTTGGCACATTTCTAATATTGCTAAATATAAAATACGTGAATAATATATAATTTTATTATATTAATTGAAAAGGTTTTGAATTTCAGAATTGTTATATATATAAACAGAAATTAAAAAATTTATAAAACAAAAGGGTATTTTGTATTTTAATTTATGATTCGTAATAGGAACATTGAAAACATTAGTATAATCGACAATATACAGATGGCGATACTAATTCGTTCTTTTTATTACCATAGGAGCTATGTAACTATTCAAAATAAGTTTTGAATTTATTATTTTATTATTTGATTTTTCACGTAACAATTGAAATATTGTAAAAAATAGTTTAATTATTAAATCAAATTTCGAGGGGAAAAATTAAATTTATACGAATCAATTGTATATTATTCATTGTGCGCTTTATTAATAACATTTTCATCATTGATAATACAGTATGATTTTAAGTAATATTTGTACATTTGTTTAAAATTTAAAATAGAAAATGTATAAAGACATTAAAATTTATATTAATTTATGTTTCTCAATAATATCATGTTTTGTGACTAGTTTTCTAATTTGCAAATTATAATTTAATTTTCTGAGTTTTATAACGACAGTATGATTCTTATTACAACTATTTTTATTATTGTAATTTAATTACAACATTACAAACAATGTTAATAAGTAAAAAATTAACTGACTTAGTTTATATTTCACCTTTTAGTAAATATTATTACTATACTGAAGTTTTATATTCTCAATTTGCAGACAAATACCTTTATAACATGATTCTGTACAAATAAGGAAGAATTTTATAAAATATAGATATATCAATTAGTGATTAAAGGTATATAAACATATCTTATAATACCTAAAAACAGTATAAAGGAAACAATTTTGTCAAAAATAGACTGCAAATAATTTAAAAAAACTGAAATTATTATGAAAGATTACATTATTACATTTATTATTAATAAATGTAGAGATTTTTCTACAAATTGTTTCCTTGAATTTTTCTTAAAATTTATACTTCTTATAATGTTTTAAATGCATATTTACTACGGACGGAAAATACTACTCATTCGAAAACCTAAGATTTTATAATTTATAAAATATGTTTTTCACTTTTAATCTACAAAACGAATGTAGCAGCTATATTAATACTGTAATATTTATTTTTTTATATTGCTTATAAATACAAAAAGCAATAAGACCAAAATTTCGTAGGTACTAGTACAATAAATATTTATGGTATATGAACTTTCCTTTTGTAAATTTTAAATATCTCTCAAAAAGCCTTAGTTTAATTGTATATATAATATGTTTCATTTTCATTATGTTGATTTGATTATATCTTCATAAGATATAATAGGTACTGTTTTTAATAATGTTAGATACCATGACAGGCTGATACAAAATACGTATGAAATGCAATTTGAATTTACATTTAAATATGATACTTATATAGCAAAAATGTGTAAATCCATTTGAATCGACCTCGAAAATGAAATTGCACAATTTCATATACACTCATTATTTTGATTTTTATAACCCAAATATGTTTAATAAAAATTTAATTAGTGCATTAACGTTGACATCGTTAACACAATCACATGTAACTTTCACATACTTAGTCATTTACATGTGAAGTCACATACAAATATTACTAAATCAAAATATCCAAATTCCGTGCGTATGAAATAAAAAAAATGAGGAAAATCTTATAATTAATTACTTAATCGTTTTCTAATTGAAAAAGAGGTGCACAGTGGTACCACATAGACATATACATACATAAAATTCGCTGCAATATATAGTTGTTCAAAATACTTCTTTTAGCGAATAAGCTCACCAAAACTTCAAAACTTAAATAAGGAACGTAAAAACTTTTTATTATAGATAATATCACCACTTGAACAATGGACATTCAACATCACGTTTATACACATCACACACAGTTTCCAATTAACGAACTCCTAAACTTTAAGGCCATTATTAAACATTCAACATTACCATGTCAAGAAATATTTCAAATTAAAATTTGAAAAAGGGCCATCAAGTTCTTTAAAAAGAATTAAATTTCGCATCAATAAACGTATCTTCAATCCATCTATATACTATTACCACGCGACGGTTTAAAGAAAAGAAAAAAAAAACATTTTATTTCTATCTTAATATTTTTATATCAAATAGTATATCGGACGCACAAATTTCACTTCAAAATTCAACATCCCATCGCCTCTAACAAGAATTTTTCCAGTTCTTCAATCGCACTCGGAACATAACAACAGCACGTACGCATATAATAAGCACAACCTAAAAACGTCTGTGCGTTCACCACACGGCGCACTTTTTCTCCGGGTTCATCCTCGAGCCTAGCGGACACTTGAAGTCCTTGGCGAACTCGGGCATGTTGGAGAAGGGCCCGATCACA
Organism: Torymus auratus; assembly: GCA_900474315.1. Classification (NCBI taxonomy): domain Eukaryota; kingdom Metazoa; phylum Arthropoda; class Insecta; order Hymenoptera; family Torymidae; genus Torymus; species Torymus auratus. Next base: position 49,394 of record UXGD01000291.1, on the reverse strand, counting down.
CGGAACTCGCCCGGGCTGTGCTCATCCGTGAGTATGTCGAGCTTCAGCATCTCCGTGCGCTGTTTCGTGCACCACGTGTTTGCCGCGCTGATCCAGAACATTTGCTGGGGCGTGTAGTCGAGGCCAGGAAGCTGCGGCTCGAGGCCGTTCCGACGCTCCCAGTCGTTGTACGCGAGGTAGGCTTCCTTGATGCCGCCGTTGTCCGCTATGTTCTCGCCTTGGGTGTTAATGCCGTTCAGCTGGAAAATTGTTGACAAAGGATGCTATTATATAGGGTAAGTTAAAAATGCGCTTTTGTAGAAATAAAATTCAAAATAAATTTTTTCTTACATTCCTCATGAAGATATGAGTTTTCATGGTTATCATTTTAAATTAAACTTCGAGTAAAGCGTCGAAGTATCTATTTATTTTAATTTTTTTTACTAAATTTACTTACATTTAGTCCAACTTCTTTATCGGTATAGTTGCCGTACTGGTTTATAATACACTGTGCTTTCTGCAAAAACTTCTCTTTCGTCTCCTCCTTCCACCATTCCACCAGGTTACCGTGCTTGTCGTACTGGCTGCCTTGGTCGTCAAAGCCGTGAGTTATCTCGTGACCCATGACGAAACCGATGGCACCATAATTCATGTACTGCGGCCTGTCCTTGCTGAAGAACTCGCCTTGAAGAATGCCTGCCGGAAATTCTGTAAAATGATAATGAAGTTATTTTTTATTTTAAAATGGCTTTAATTTGAATTAAAAAAATAAATGCTATATAAATAACAATAAATTGTTTAATATCTATCAAGATGTTTTTAATAAAAGTTATTTTTGTTATTATATATTTGCTAATAATTTATGAAAGATGTAACTTTCAATATAGCTGTATAATAAAACGATTGCGATAAAAAAAAAAGTGTCATGGAATGGTACCTGTATTTTTCAAAATGTTTTACTGTTTTTATTTAGCAAATACCATTCATTAGCGGCTGGAAACTTCCTGTGTCATCTTTAGATTTACGGATTGCTTTTGCAATCAGTAAAATGAATAAAAGACGAAACTCAACTCATACTCTTAGTAAGTAGAATGAGTTATATAGTTTTAAAAGAATACAAAGATTAAATAGATTACGTTTTAATTTGTTGTGTTTAATTGGATAATAGACAAATAAATTAAAATTAGAATAAATAAAATGCACTTTACCATGAATAATGAATGGTATTTCTAGTATTATTATGCAAAAAAAAGTAAATAAATATCCTTTGCGTCGCTACTTTAAGATAAGTATACATTTCTCACGTAATTAACAGACGCGTTTGGAAATTACATCATTGTTAGACAACATTTATGTACTTTCATAAATCCAGTTATAACTGCTCACTCTTTAAGAAGTCTAATAGATAAGCAAGAGACTGCGGCTTAGAGGTAGGAAGGAAAATCATGCAAAGACCATGTTATTTCTTAAAAGAAGACGTGTAAAATGCGTATTTGCATGAATAGGCGAGTTCCATGTATAATACGACAATGTCTGACTATAGTCGGAATATACCTACTTAAGCAAATTTGTAAAAATGTACTAATTACATCAGGTATAAGGTAAGTATAACCCATTGATTTCGATACCTTGAAATAGTATTACCGTCACGGCAGCATAACAGTTCTCGAAACTGTGATTACGTCATTATGGGAATTCGAATAAACGTGAATGTTATGATTAGACAAATTTTTGACAATAATATTATTATAAATTAAATGCTGTATATAGCCGATTGAAAAAGCTGGTGCTATGGCGTTAGAAATAACAACCTTAGTACTCTAATTTATTCATTGTTAAACTCCCCAGGGCTCAGGTGAAAATAATTTTTACGTGCATTAATCATTCTGACAACACTCATATAAGATCATTTCTGTTTTCTCAGTAATTTAGTATTGGCCAAAATACCTATCTCGCTATCGCTCGTATTTCTTTTAAACATGTCGAAAAAAAAATCGTTATCTTAAAAAAAAGACTTAGCCAAACCATACGCTCAAAGTGTATGATTCATCCACCCCCGTCAAAGCTCACATTCTCTCCCCTCTCTCTCTCACTCTCTCTCTCTCTCTCACACACTCTCTCTCTCGCGTGCTCCACAATAACAATTGCAGAAGACGAAACGAGACCCGCACAATAAACGTACGCATGCTATTGTCGTTGGGCGAGTAGTAGGCGTTGACGACGGCCGAGTCTCCGTACGTAACCCAGTCGCTCTTGTTGACCGGCAGCCGCAGCTGATTCAGCGAGTATTCCGTGGCGAAGAGAGTGAGGTTGAGCACACTTTCGAGGTAGTTGCCCGGCGTGATCTGTAGACTCTCGTAGAAACCGCCGAGCTTTCTGTCGTCGAGCAGCTCGTCTGGGTAGGCTATGAAGCTGGACATTGCGTCGGCCTTGTCCAGCGCTGCAGCTCGCGTCTCCTCGTCCATCCAGTCGACCTGTTGGTATAGTGCGAGAGATGCACGCATATGCAGACGAGTTAATTTTAGCGGGTCGTTATGCGCGTCGTTTTGCGCGCGAGCACTTGTTTACTCATGCACGAGAAATGTCGTGAGAATTTATATGGGCGTCTGAAAAAGCTTCGGTAATGTGCATTTTTGCTAAAAGAGAGTAGGTCGATGACCTACTTTTGGTCAACTTTTTTTATTATTTGAGTAACGATTGAAAAGTCGAACGAAAAAAACTAAATTTATGAATGATTTTAAATAATCTATGTTTTTGAATATAATAAGAATTTTATTAAATAGTTATAAAAGTTTTGCTTATAAAATAATTACATACTTTGTTAAATAAAAAGTTTTCTACTACTGCATTAGTGTTCCAATGAATTTAAGCAAAACTAATATTTGAAAAAATTACTATTTGTCTCTTTTAATAAAAATGCTGGGTAATAATTTTTATGTTATAAAGTCATTGATGTAAAACGCATAAATTACTGTAAAAATTCAATATTTTTGAGCTGTAATTCAATGAAAATTTATATATAACAGAACACTAATTTTATATTTATTACAGGTCTCAAGTCGCGGAAAAAAAGAATTATCCGTCAACGTCATATTTTTTGCGTAATATTCAATATCAAAAAATGGTAAGCAGAGTGTAACAACACCCGCATTTTTCAAACTGAAATATCATTTCCTTTTTCAATTTGCCGCGCGCGCGGTAGCTCATTTCGCGGCGGATATTGCGCAGCTCCGCGGCAAGTAACAATTAAAATGAACAAATGTATACTGACCTTCTCAATAATCCTCCTGAACTCCCGACGAATGTCCCCGACCATTTCGACGACATTTTTCTTGGCCTCTTCGTCGAAGTATTTCCTAACGTAGAGCGCGCCTATGCTCAATGACAGGCCACCCGATACGACGCCCACGCATTCTTGCCACCTGTTTGAGATATATATAATACTTATGATTGCCATTGTTCCAGTAATACAATATTGAAAATTGTTTTTTTTTTCGTAAATATTTAATTTTACGGGTAGTTGAATCTTTTATTACAACGTGAACCGCAAAAACACAATAATTAAATAACCTTTAACCACCAATTTTACTAATTATAATTTGTGTAAAGTCATCACTATTATCACCACGATTTCATCAAAATCAAACATGACAGTAATTATCATTTTTCAATCTACAATTTCCTGTAATTTTTCAATTTTCCTATCACGTTCTATAATGCTAAAAGCAGTATAAAGCCAGCTCATGCACCGATCACTGTCAACGTTATAACATATATTTTTGCAAAACAAAAAGAAAATCAAAAACTCGCGCGCCCTCGTTATAATTTCCTCGTTCGATCATGTATACTCCACTTCTCGCAGCAACTCACCTGGGCTCACGCTCGGTTTCCCCAGTGACCTCAGTCCAGTAGGCCAGCTGCCGCTTCCGGATCTCCTCGTTGAGGTAGTCGACAGAGTCGCGCACGACCCGCCAGAGCGCGTAATTCGCCTGCACGCGCCGCGGCGTCACGGCCAATAATCGCTCCAGCTCCGTGACGAATTTCGGCTCTTTAACGTTGACAACCTCGCGCTCGTCGACGTGCGCGAATGGCGCGAGGATCTTGTTCATGTACTCGAGCCAGGGTATGCTCGGGTAGACGCGCGACAGATCGGCTACAGTCATCGGGTTGTAGAGGTCCGAGGCGTTGCGCCGCTTCTCGTTTGGCAAGGATATCTGAGCGAGTGATGAGGGTGGATTCGTTAGTCAATGGCCAATTGCACATTAGACGTGTTTGATGAATGTATTATTATTTTTGTGGAAAGAAGCATTGATCAAAATATTTTAAAGAATTTTTGATGAAATCATATTATATTTTAAAATTGATAGCTTTTAAGTTGCATAGTAGTGCAATTTAACTGCATGCTTGTTATAACGGTGAATTGAATTTTACAATTGAAATTGGATACGACTAATTTTATGCTTATGAACAATACGACATGTCGTGGTTTACGCAGAATGCATGATCCGTATTAATCTCAGTCTTGGCATTGACTATACCTATACCGTTATGTAAATTCAATTCGATTATCTCAATTATTTTTGAAATGGAAAAACTGTTTCGATGTTGTTACATATGAAAACAATATACGATGCAGGAATACTTTTGAATGCAATGATATCGAAGCATAAATAGCTACAATGCGTTTATATTTACTCAAAAAACTCAGCACTTACTAAAAGTATGTTAGACTGTAACAATTATTAATAACTAAATAATCGAACTGAGTGATTTTGTATTACAAAAATAAGCATGATTTTGAAGTAACTACATCGCTAAAGCGAAATATTGTGTAGTACTCACGTTGGCAAGTTTCATTTCAAAATCGAGGGACTCCCGGAGTTCTTTGGTTACGCGATCTTTCTCACCCCCGAGAATTACGGCGATGTCGACCATGTAATTATAGTAAGCCTTTACGACTTCATTTTCCAGACCTTTGGACAAGTACTCTCGTGGCAGTGACAGCCAGGCTTGATCAAACTGTAGAAAATTGAATTAGAGAAATTATTGCCTCGTAAAAGACATTTTTTTAGAAAGTTTTTCAAGATCTTTCAATTTACTGTAAGCAATAGTAATTTCTGCTTGTCTTAAATAATATTATTTAGAAAGTTTATTAATATAAGCCATCGTTTATATATTTTTTTAATCATCATAATATTTCAAAGCAATCAGGTATGCTTACTGTTATCATCCGCCTCGAACTATTCTTAGGATCGACATCAATGTCGAAGCTAATGAAGTGATCAACAGAATAACCGATTTTGCGATTCCTATAAACGGCTTCCTTCCAGTCAAAGCTTTCCGCATTCCAGCTGGCTAGAAGAGCAGGCCATCCGCCCAGCTTTTTCAGAATCTTCAACAGAGGCTGCAGGCCTTGCTCTTCAATCAGGGCTGAAATCCACTTGGTGAGAAATTAAAACTTTCATAATGTCTTTTGATCATTTTTCGATGTCTTTTGTGATATTACAGACAAATATAGGAATGTTCATTTTGACATTTCGTTCGTTGATTAATAGTCGTAAAGCCTTTTGTTTTACTAATTCCGAATTCACATAGTCATGAAAGTTATTTCGAGTACTGTAATTAGGAAAAACGTCGATTAGCCTACTCTGCGATGCAGCATTATGAAGTTGTAATTGTACATAATTGTCGATCATTAAAGTGACCCTAATGATTTGATTAATTTCTTTTTTTGCTAGTTCTATGCGTCTGATTCCTCATTATCTCGATTGAGTGATCCTAATACGTTTCACTTCTAAAATGCCGTAAGAATTCGATTTGTTTTGGTTATCGATCAATGCTCGTTCATTTATTTTCTACGAGAAACTGCGAAATCGATTTGAGCTTAAAGCTTATCTTATAATATGCTTAATATATAAAACTACTTATACGAAATTAGGTTGTAATTTTGGTTAATTAATTCCTTCATAACTACATTTGAAAATTTAAGAATTAAATCAATTTCATCAAAACTACTTACACCTATTCATACAGCTCTGATACAGCGTTTTAACCAGCCTGAAAGGTTTGCTCTCGTTACGTTGTATCGGCTCCTCGATGCTAGCTCTCAGCTGGATTTGCAGATCGTCATCGATCATGCTGAAAGTGTCAACGCTCGGCTGGTCGTCCGGTATAACTGTGTTCCTCACGAAGCCGCCGCAGGCGAACTCGTAAAAATTGTCGCACGGATCGACATCCGGATCCATGTTTCCGAGAATCGTCGACGCTGCGAGATATAGCAATTGCGTAATTTGAAATACGATCGAGAGTGATGGCAAAGTTGGACGTTGATCGAGTTATTGATTTGACGTTTATCGAGTGGTTTTTATGCTTTACGATGGCACTTTTCGCAATGTATTTGTGAATTTATGATGGGATATAAGTTATATCATATAACTTTCTACTGCAATCGTCACAAACGATAGAAAAGGAAGTTACTTTAAAATATTTCTACGGATTAATTACAAAAATTCATGAGAAATAATTGTTTAATTTAGAGAGATTCGAACTAAATTTTTTTGAATAAGCAATTGTTCGTATTATCCTTTATTTATGTGTTAGACTTCAAGAATAAATTAAGATACCACTATAATACGATAGATAAATATTCCAACTGGGAAGATAGTAAAAAGCCAACCTGTGTGTACACATTCAGGTGCCATACAAACGAGATCCCGTCCAACTGCTTTAGCTGCTTTCATTAATTTAGACCTGTTGCTGTTGGATGTTACTGAAAATTAAAATTATATATATGATTTTTATAAAATCCATTATCGTTAAATAATAAAATTAACAGATTATTATTACCCCAATTTTCACGTGATTCTTAATATATGAATATAAACTTTACAGTAAATTCGTTTGAAATCATTATTAGCTTTTTACATTTATATATTGATTACATCATCTATATTTATATACATTGATTTTTTTCGAGGATAGACCTAATTTCCGTCAATTTTTTGCTTACGTATGCAAACATTATTTGATAAGCATCGCAGCTATTTACTAAAAAAACTCTACCGTGGCGGTTGCGCTTTAACAAGTTGCTAAAATACAGAAAATTGAGGAAAAATTTTGGTACAATGCAGTATATATCTTACATCGCTATTATCCTAATTAGTAATGATTAGTGCATAAAATTTTTATGCACAGTTACGAAACTTAATTAAAAAAGATAAAACTCAAAGATAATTATAAAAAATTATTTCATTGTTTTTTTTCCTAATAATGTAAAACTATATTTTTTACATTACTCCAATAATAATGATACACGCTTACAAAAGAAGCTTTTCGCATTATAAATCAAAAAGTTTCAAAACAACAATAACCCACGCCATTGTCCCGACCTATACGCCGTCTGAAATAAGTATCACTTTGCAATCTTCAATTGTTAAAAATTAAGCAGAGAATGACATTGCACGAAAGATTCGCGTGAGCATTATTCATCCGTCACGGGCATCAAAGTCCCAGCTAGCAATCATATGACTGCACTTCAACTCCGAAAAGAAAAACACCGGCAAGCCATCTTTCACTATACACAATGCAAACCTCACCGCCAAAAAAAAAAGAACGAAGAATTCAAAGTCCAAGGCACCCCCTATATTCTAATCCATTGAATGGCGAACAAAAGCAAAACAAAGCATCGACGTAGCAGTAGACCACTTAAGTATATCCATCGTCGCGCACCTACCTCGCCACAATGCAAATTCGCCGCGCAACCGCACGTGTATATACATATACATGCAAGCGCGCGCGCGTGCGACTCGCGAACTACTTAGACACGCTAGCGCGTAATTAATGTCTACGGCAGAGCAGCGTCTCTTGCTGAGAGAGCGTCTGCCGACGACGAGCGCTTCCGTGGCCCTTACGTAAGAGCGCCGGTATAGCCGCGCACACGTGCAATTTCGCGTGGTGATGGTCTTCTCTCTCTCTCTCTCTCCGAGGCCGGTAATGGTAGGCTCGAGCGGCAGCGTTGACAAAGCCTCTTTTCCGTAAGAAACAGCGAGCGAGCGAGCAGGTAGATGTAATGGTTGGACGCGGGGTTTGCTATTTCTGTACGGATGATTTGGCGCTTTAAATGGAGGAGATGAAGGAATGCTGGCTTTTAAGGATGGTTTTGATGGGTCTTGCGAGATAATGGGAGGGTTCAGAAGCCGGTGAGAAGTCAATTAACGCGCGTGTGTAAAGATAAATGGTGTGTTTAAGTAGACACGCTGGATATGCGCTGAAAATTGAAGAATGAGAAAAGAAATTTTTTTTCTCTTGCGAACGGTAGGAGAACAAATGGAATTGTTGTTGTGGGGAAGTATTAGTATTGCGATCGAGTTTTTTTATGAATAATTTATGAGAGCATTTCAATGAAACTCTTTTGTTGCGGTCGGCGGGGCAGGATTATTTTACACCTGATAAAAATAAATTAGCTCAATGGTTTTATTAGTCTGGGAAAAAATTGCACTGTTTTAGTGTTTCCTTTAACGAACAGATGATAATAATCAATGCGAATTTTAGAGGTCGCGAAGAAAAGAGAGGAAGTGTCATGCTTATTTGAACACTGTGTAGCGCCAAATCTGTAACTACTGAAAAATACCTATCATTCATCTGTTATAATAACAGGTTTATTACGTGCTCATAAAATAGAAATGATGTGAAAATGCCATACAAAAATTGCGTCTATTTTAACGACCTGCTAAAAATTTGGATTCTCCTAATGTGTCACGTAAACGTCTCAAGCGCCAAAATGGTTGATTCATCCATCCTCATTATGTTGATGCTACTGATTATCATGAAATTCTGTCAATGAGTTCTAAGTTAATAATTTATATGATCTTCGTGATAACTCACGAAATCAAATTAATTTCACGGTATTAAAGAACTTGTGATGAGATAAAAATTATCTTTCATCTTTTGATGTCTTGAGATTTGATTAAGATTAAGTTTACAATTATAATACGTGAAACGTTAACAACTCTGCTATGTCTAGCATTGCATCTATACGCGAAAGTTGTTTCGTAATAGTAATCTTTACCGATGTAATGTCATAAGGAAACTCGGAAAAAATGACAATAAATTTCACTAATTTCACAGTTCGTTAAACATTAGGATTTTTTTCACTTTTGAACATAAAGATTAAAGAGCTACTCAAGTAAAAACATTAAAGATTGCTATTAATGTAATGAATTCACTATTGACTTCCATTTTTTTTTTTATTCTCAGTCAACATCCTTAGTAAACAATTCAAATGTACTTTTGCACATCATAAAACACTAATGAAACCCACATATGTTTCTGTCACAGTACACGCCGTGAAGTAACACGTTATAAAACAGTAATAACTTTTTGTGCTCTATGACGCTAGAAGATCAAAATCAAAAGATCAAATTACCTCATAATTACCTAAGGCATGCAACAAGACAAATCTCATTGCGAAATGTACATATCAGTGTAACGGCTTTATATAGCTTAGAAAAACTAATCCCAATTGAATAACATGTGAGAAAGTATCCCTACAAGAATATACCGTAAAACCACTTCGGCTGACCCACATGACTTTATTGTTCTTTTATCGTTCGCAAATTGCTACTCTGTAACTATCACTCGTAGAGACGCGGATTTCTCGAAGAGAAGAGACGACAAATAGGGAGAAAAAGGAAAATAATGTCAACTCACGCTCGGCTAGGCTCTTGTCGCACGTCCTGAACTTGGTGGCGATGACTTCGATGCCGATGATAAGGCCGATGGTGATGAGGACGCCGCACACGGACATGACCGTCAGACCGCGCTCTAAGGCCGAGCGCCGCTTCCACCAGGTCGAGTTTCTGCGACAGACGAATGAAAAAAAAGATTGTCATTTAGCTCGCGCAACGGCAGTGAGTCCTTGTTGGGCATTTTTCTTTGAACGGGTAATTATATAGCTGTATCGGCAATTTTGCGCAATTACCGGCATTATCTGCCCGTACGCATTGTTGAATAAGATCATCACCATGCGGGCCACCGGCATCAATTGTTGTGCCGAGTTTTATAGGCCTTCATATAGAGAGATATCTAACGGCGGAAACACGCTTCATGGTGCAAGTTTTTGCTATTTGGTTACGTTATTTTTGCAAATTTCGAAGGTTATTCGTCGTAGCTAGTGGATCGAGTTTTTTTCTCTTTTTTGTTGACGAAACGGTTGTTTGAAAATGGAAATGACAAATTTCATCTATTTTTCGAGTGTTAATTTAGTTTACCACATACGGTAATTGGGATTTTTTTACTTTTTGCGGTCAGAATAATTTAAAATAACAGCAAATCATTAATAATGCAAAGTTCATCAAATTTGATAGTCTAAAGAAAATTTGTTTTACAGAGAAACCTGCTATGCATGCATGAGTTTGCGCGTAGCGTAAGCGATAATACGTACCGTACATATATAGTGCTAAAAAAATCTTGTAAATTTCAAATTAGAACGTACGTTTTAAGTAGAAAATTGTAATTTGCTTATTTGATAAACAGTTTTATTTGTGGATAAAATAATAATTTTTTCTTTCTAAATACAAATTATTGTTAACTGATAATTATCTTTCTCTTTGTTTTAACATTTTTAAAGGTTTTGCTTAACTATATTAATTATTAACAAATTTAAGTAATAAATTAAGGTCAATTCTATTTAATTCTATAAGACATTGTTTTTTTCCATTGAAAAATAATTTATTAAAATACATATTTATTGTATCAACACATTATCAATCATAAATTCAACATATAATAATCATTTATACTTAAAACTATAAAACGAACCATGTACTAATTTTTAATCTGCAGTTAGACCACTCATTATAAAAAATGAAAACATTTTCTCCTTTTAAACGCATATGAAGTCGTGCGCATCATAAGTGTTACAATACCCTTCATGGTATCTTCCTACTTTAAACAAAAAGAAAGAAGATGAATCGGAAAATCCACTTAAAGAAACTAATAAACGCCAGTTAAAATTCAACAGTATCTATATACGTGCCAACATGCAACCGGAAGAATCAAAATACGGATTTTCTCAGCCTGCTTATGAGAAATCCTTTATGAAACCGACAATTAAACGAAAGTTTACCATTTTTCCGATACTTTCACTCTCATTCTACTTCAATATCCCAACTTTTCTAAAATCTCATCATGGTATCTTTACCAAACAACATATCGCTCGTGACTCTATATCCAAACCCCCAAAACATCGCCACACTGGCATACTAACTTGATAATAATCTGTTCCGTGCTGCTCGTCATCGTGGCCCTTTATTATCTCGTTTTCCTCGATAAACCACGAAAACCTCAACTTCCGCACACTGTGGCTCTTGCACTTGCAATTCACCTGTCAACACGAGAACCGGCGCGCTCGCGACATCATCATGCGTCTCTCGCAGGACGGCACTGGCGCGAGACTGAACGGCCGTGCGCGTTTCTCCTGGCATTTAAGCGGCGCGCCGAGTTCTCTCTCTCTCTCTTTCTCTCTCCTTCTCTCACGGGGCACGCGCGGGGCAATTACCTAGGCGCGCTAGCGCAAAGGTGCGTCGTCGGAGCTGCTGCTCCTTTCTGCGCGTTGCGGGGTCAGTTGCGAGTCTATACAGTGCGTGAAGAGGAGAGAAAGAAGAGAGAGAGAGAGAGAACGATCGATCACTGAGCGTTTGATGGATTGCGTGAATGGAGCGTGGGATGCAGCGCTTCAGTTATAGAATGAGGATGCGCGCGGGGAAAGAGAAAAAAAAACGAAAGAGAGAGAGGAAGAGGAAGAGAGGTGGAGGATTTCCGTGATATTGATTGTTTGGAGGTAACCGTTGTAACACTGAAGTGAGTGTTTGGTATTGTCCTCGAAGTGTGAGGAAAATATAATGGAAAATTGTCTGTATTTAGAAAAAAAATGAAATTAATTCGATACGAGAACAGCTTGTCCGACTATGTTTGACATCTATCTACTTTCCGCAATTTGTATGTTTCAAAGACGTTCAAATTGGCTAAATTGTAATAAGTACTGTTGTAATAAAAAGAGTTCCTATGAAATCGCAATTTTCGTTGAAACGTGACGTTTTAACTTGTGTGTTTAATAAATTGTAACTTTTCCAGTTATCAAATCAAAAAATAGAAAATCACGATTTTGCATTATTCTTAGGATCATTATTTTAGATGATTTTGTTAAGAGTTTGAGTGTGAAAATAGGAGGTATCCTCCGGTATACATTGCGCCCCGATATAAATAATCTAGATCCCGGCCTGAGTCTATCACAGCTTAATTTGTTTTTAACGGCAAAAATGATTAAATTGAACAATGATTAGAAATAGTTATTAGAGCGAGGATATAACCACGTCATCTCATTAAAAGTTTAAACAAAATTGAAAATCAAAGTTTGTTTGTAAACATGTTTACCTATCATTAATAGAAATGAATGTTGTGTATTTAAAAACAGCATGTATTGTGTGCCATTTATAAAACGATTTTATTAATTAAAAATTTTGTTTCATTATATGTAAAAAATAATTTATTGGAATTGAGCTTTATTCTATTTTTAATAAACTATGAATATATTTTGTTTAACTAATCTTTGTCGGAGTTGATAAAAGAGTCTTCGTACCTGTAAAAGGATTATATACTTAAGTTCCATATTACGTTAGTAAAATTCATAGCCATAGTAACTATTTTCTGTTATCTCTAGATGCAAATTAACTGTCTCACTTACCGTATCGTATGTAAAAAATTATAATAGAAGAGCAAAAAGTTGTTACATGAACAAATCCCATAAACTTTTTGGAAACTGCAAAATTTTAGATTTCAAAGACTTTAACTCAAGTTCTTTACAAAGCACATGACTGAATAAAAAAAGATGTTAATTTTTCAATAGAGAAGTGAAAAGCGTTCAACTTAATGGTAGACAACAACTTTTTTACGAAAAATTATTAAAAGAGCGAAAAAAGTGGTCATTTTGATTTTTTTTCTATCTAGAAAAAGAAGTCACTTACTATCATTGTTAATTTTTCTAGAGCTTTTTCTTTATAACAAAAGCTTTAATTTAAGCCCTCGTAGATCGATGTACCATGAAAATAGCCCAGATATACGAGTTTTTATTTTCCAATATTCAAGAAGTAAAAAGTTAAAAACTCTTGAACCTGAACTTTTTTCATGGCACATTGATCAAACACGGCTTAAATTAAAGCTTTTGTTATAAAGAAAAAGCTCTAAAAAAATTGACAATGATAGTAAATGACTTTTTTCCTAGGTCGAAAAAACCTCAAAATGATCACTTTTTTCGCTCGTTTTATAATTTTTGGTAGAAAAGTCTTCCTTTACCCTTAAGTTGACCTAAAATTTGCAGTTTCTAAAAAGTTAAAAGTTTCTGGGATTTGCTCATATAGATATAAATTTTCCTGTAGTTAATTTTTGGAATTGTCAAAAATAATCATGTATGGTACTTTCTTTACAAACAATAATAATTAAATGAGAAGTGCAAGTAACTTTAGGTTCGAGTCTCTTGTGAAATTACTGGCACATATGTAAGTAAATAGCTAAAAATCTGCAGATTTCGATCCGGACTTTTGACCAGAATGATCATTTATTTCCAAATTGGAAATAGATTGATTAAAAGTAGCTAAACTATATACACAATTATAGAATGATTTAGAATAAAATAGAATAGATTTATACAATATATATTTTTCAAATAATATCAAAGTTATTTCTCTATATAATCTAATCAAAATATTCCATTCCGTCTTTTCAACCCGAGATTTTATTGGATTTACATCTGCAGGACTTTTTCGCCAAAGTATGATCAATCATTTAGTATTATTTTACACGTCATTGTTTCATCAGTTTTATATGTTCACAAAGATAACTTTAAGAAATTGCTTGTTCATCGTGTACGCTATTGAATTTCTTGTGAAAATGAAATTGGCATTACTTTCCAGTAAACTAAGTAAATATATCTGTAAATATTGATTTATAATATGATCCTTAGTATTTTTAGGTGATATATAATTATATTATTTTTGTTAAACATATTTAGATGTTTACGGCAAAAAAGTTAAATTATTAAAAAAATTAAAGTTAAAATATTTTCAGGTGAATTTAAATAAGTGTAAAAATTGTGCAACAGAAAGAGTCGTGACTAAAAAAATTAAGAATAATGACTAGAAGTTATTTAGATCTTATTATGAAAAACCTTGACATCATTACACGTTGGACATAATACATTTATAATCAACAAAATTAGGAAATTATACTTCAACTCACTTTTTCATGTTACTAAAATCTTAAAAAATATATTCATTCAAATCTGTACATTTCAACGTTTTGAATGATATTAAAAATAAATTATGATGTGTTCTGAAGAAAACTGCAGCGCTAATTGGAAATTCAAGTTAATAAGGATATATAATAAATAGTGGCCACATTAGCAATCATGTAAAATTTACTTAAATTTATCGTAAAAATTGCAATTTTATTCCAATAAATACTCATTAAATAGCAAAAATAAAATTACCTTTTTGCAATTTTTAAGTATTTTAACATGAAGAGATACCAGGAACCGTACAGATATAAACGTAATTAAAACTTATATTTTTAATAACTTATGTGAAAAATATGTTAATAAAACAAGTTATTTGATTGTCCTATATAAAATATTCTTATACAAAATTTTTCTCAATGCGATTTGTTTAAAAAATTTTTTTTTGATATTATTGATAAGTATGCCTAATTGTATTTTAATATAATTTGCTTTTTAATATTAAAAAATGCCCAACAAGGACAAATAATATTCTTCCAAAGTACAGTATCATTTTATTGTTTTATTAGTATACTATCTCTGAACTCTATAATTCGAAATTTATAATAAAAATTTATAATTTTGTAATCACATATGACATGATAGCATTCATCATGTTCTAGAATTGCAAACTACGATTTGTTATAGACGATCACAGATAAATACAGATAAGTAATACCAGTAAAAATGTATGATATAACACATTTATTAAAAAATTAATAATGTATAAGTAGTAAATTAATATACTATAAAAAATTATTTTAAAATTATTGACAAATATTATTTGAAAATTATTAATAATACGTTTTCATTAAAAATCTATAATCAGACAAGAAAAAGTGCTGTTGCGAGTTAGCGAGACTGGTTTCATAAAGAGGCAAGGAATACAAATTTTATTCGATTTCGATATAAAGTACATATTACTAAATATATGACTAACAATGAACCGAACAAATGGCTATTTTCATATTTTTGGTATTCATTTTTTTCGATTTCAATTTTTTTTTTTGTATATCTAGTTTTTAGTAATAGAAAATACGTCATGCAGATATGACAAATGCTGGTATAATTTTTATAAATTTATAATGCAACCCAAATAATTTTCAATTTTTCTAATTCTTTCTTCCAGTTTATATAATAATCGAAGGTACCATGCATATTATATTATATGCACGTATACATTACATTTTTTAAATCTCATTTTATGATTGGGGAACTCAAAAACATAAAAAAGCTTTTTCATTGAGAAAGCGAAAATGAAATATTAGATAATTTTTTAGCTCCGTTACAAGGGATCCTTTGGAATTACGAAAAGATTTTTGGGACAAAAATTTTTTAAAAACAGGTTTAAAGTCATTTGGCATAAAAATTTGCCATTTTTGAGATAATTTTTGTATTTGTATCTCTATGATAAACATTTATTCCCTTCAAAAAACTTTTCTCCAAAACCTTTTTTTAAATTGGTTGATATTATTTTGTTTCTAAGAATTATATATTTGTTTTTTAGTTTGAGTTATTGGTAGTCTGTTATTTGTTATTAATAAACACGTCATCTTGTTATTTATTTCGTTGTTTGCTTCTATTGACAGCTGTCGAAGATTATATAAGTGATCGGAGTCTGCAGGTCCTGATGTTTAATTTCAAGGTGTATGGGGTAGTAAATCACACCTTGAGTTCTTCACGTTTTACAACGTTTCGGACACTTTATTGTACCCCTTTATTGCAAATATTATTATTTTTTTTACAAAATATATAGAAAAAGAACGTCAGAGAAAAAAAATACAAAACACAGTAAGGCTATCATAAGTTAAAACTCTGTTTTAATCGCTAATCGAAATGCTATTTTAAGATGCACAGAAATATAAATAACCAATCAGACATCAGTAAATTAAAATTTGACTATTAATAAGAAAAAATAGATTTTTAAATCAGTTGAGATACTGAATTCACGCATCGACACATGTGTTTTGATTTCAATAAATTCAGTTAAAGCTTTCTTTAATTATGCTTTGACTTATAGGCAATATTTATAGTCAATAACTGTTTGATATTTTACAAATTGAACGTCACGGAAAAAATTTGTCTTCAAATCTTTGCGTAATAAATGACATTGTTTACAGTTTATGTTCAAGTTCAGAGATATAAATAATCAATAGCTTTAATTAGCATCTCGTCATGCGGAATCACCCTCATCGCTATACTTAGTATAAATTATCTTGAATTTTATTTCGTTTTATGATTTGACCATTCTTTTAAATCCCATAAAAATGTAAGGCATATTCAACATATTATGACCCTCTCAACTATGTTTCGAAAACCATTAATTTTCTCTAAAAAATATCGAATCAATCAACTCCCGAATACACTTATTAGCAATAAAATACACTACCAACTCAAAAACTTACCGGGACACGTACTTACAGAACAACGCAGACCATCCACAAATCTCTACGGAGGCAGATCTTCATCTTCTCTACAAGCAGCGAGACACCCGCGCGTGACGGCAAAACTGACAGAGTTAAAGTTCAAACCGGACTCGGAAGGCATCCACTCCAGCGCGCGCGTGCACTTGCTGCACTATATGGCGAGAATGCAAATCTATGGTGTGTGTGTGTATCTTCTTCCGACAACAGAAACTGCCCGAGTGCAGTTTCGACTTGACAATGCGCTCTCTCGGGCTGTGTGTCATCTGTGCTGCCGCCCGCGCGCGCTCGCCGGTCACTGTACTGTGGAAGTCATTGAAACGGGGCGAGTTCTAGTGGGGGAGGTTGCGAAGCGAGCACACACTTTAAAGAGAAAGAGAGAGAGAGTGAGAGTGAGGAATGTGTTGGGAGAAACTAATAACACCATTTTTGGGAAATTCTAACTACGTAGATAGGGATAAATAGTAGTTTACACTGGAAATTTTGAAAATAATATTATTCCATATTGAAAGTTATGTTAGGACAAGTACAATGTTGTTCTCGTCGATTTGAAAGTGGTTTCCGGATTCCTGGTTCACCGATAACCGCGGGAAAGCGCAAGGCAGCTGTCGTCTTCTTACCTGTCGAAATGGATATTGGCAACATGTCAAGAGCGTAATAACAAATAATCGCTTAAAATTTTTAAATTCTTTGATTGTTGTAACGAGTAAAACCATAACCATAATAGCAATACCCTATTTGAACATTATTAGCTACTCGGTATGACTTTACCGAACCCCGGTGGACCGAGATACAGATACCGAGAGAAGACAAAGATAAACAAACAGATGATGAAATAACACCAGATGAATAAGTTTCTCTATACCGCTGTAATCCGGAGAAAATAGATTATGTAAATAAGTCGTGTATATCGTACATATTATACTTAGAATGTGTAAAAAGGCTTATTTATTCTATCATTCAATTTACAATGATAATACTTTTATTTTTTAAGTGAAAAATCGTCGCTTCCGAATAAAAAAGCCCTGTCTCAGAATCCAGTTGGAAAAGCATAAAAATAAATCCTTCTTCAATTGGATTCCGAGATAGGGCCTTTTTATTCGGAAGCGACGAAATTTTCTTTCCCAAAATTCGTTTTAAAGTCAAAATTATATTTTTGTAAGTGTTTATTGTTAAATGTGTATTAATAATTACATAGCGTATAATCATTACGGTTTAAAAATGTACTTTATCATTACAAGAATCGAACTTCTCTCATGTCGAGCAAAAAAATAGTTATTACTCTATTTTATTTAAAAAAAACCTCCTTATAAGAAACTTTAGTTATATTATACATGTCACAAAGTATCGTACTTGTATCTATCGGGCGAATGGTTCACGTAGTCTACATCAATACTTTTTTGGGTATATGATGAACTCGTTTGTTCGTCCAGAATTTTTATTTAAAAAATATAAATCGGAAATAATTCTTTACGAACTCTATATGAATACAACGCTATATGAATACTTGACTATAACCTATTAGAAGTTTCCAGGGACTCTTCAAGACTTTCCAGGAAAATGATATCCTCGAAACATTGAAAGTGTATATGTATGGTAGACAAATGCTTCATGTACTCAATGAATTGAGAATTATATTGACAATTATTTGAAATAGCACCCGATGACCGATCGAGCACCGCTCATCACCGCGCAAGCGCGTTATAATCTAATGCTTTTCAAATATCAAATGCTGCCCGGTCGCAAGCGACGAGCGCGCCCTACGGTTGAGAGTGAGTTTGTAGTATCTTTGTGAAACTTTTATACATTTTTATAACTTTTATACGGAAAATGGGAAATCTAGTATAAACACACAGTAATTAAATAATAAAATTATAAACGGGTATAAGTATGAGTATGTAGTCAGAGATATACTGAATAAGTACAAGATTTTACACTTTTAGTAAGCAAAATTCTTACACGATGTGCATATTGGAAAAACAATTCTGACGTATATGGTTTTCCAATATTTACGAACTAATAGTTTATTTTCGTGTGGTTTTATGTGTTTATTTAACCATTCAAATTTTATAAATCATTTGCATTAAATGAAAAAATAGAACAAAGCATCAAACTAGAATGTTTCAAGAATTTTTTCTACAAACTTCATTAACTTTCACTGAAAACAATTCAGTATTTTCAGCGTTGCAATCAACAAGTATATAGAACATATTATGTGAGCATAACTGTGAATATTAATCTAAAGATCTTTTTGTGGGAGGTATAAAATAGACGTTAGACGTATCCGCCTTGCATTCTAGGCCTATCACTAGAATTTATAAAAAAATTAATTACTTTCACGTCTATTAATTATTTCTTGGAACTTTTTTGATAAGCACTCTACTCTACTATATTTAGTACGTTTTTATTGATCCATGCCTCAAAGTTAAGAAAATTGAATAGGCGTTTTCTCGTCACGGATTGTCTAATTTATATAGTATTATAGCCAAGAGGAAAAACTATTTACAATTTATCTACTTTCCAAACAGCATTGAAGGCTGAACACACATTAAATGAAAGCGGGTGCATGAATTATTTGTACACAACAATGACTTTTTTACTATTATTTCTTTAATATTAAAATTTCACGTTCAACAAATACATTATGATTAAATATGGTGGTTTCTTAGTCGCTTCATTAAAAAAATTGTAAAATAATACATCAACTTTTATTATCTATGTAATCGCACATTATCAATAATAAATACGAAACGCAGTTACAGTTTGCTGTCTATAGCAAAGCAATAGTGATCGAGCTTGTCAATGAAGCGAAGTATTATTTTTGAGTGTGCACGATGTAACAAACTACGTACGATTAATACTAAGAGAGGATAAGTACCTCAAGACGGCCATTGTAATTGTAAACATCATTGTCCATGTATTACTTTTCTACTTTATCATATTAAGTTACCGTATCTTTCTTTTATACAAATGGCTAATGGCTAAAATTATTGATTTCATTTATCTTATTTATACTATAAAAAGAATCAAGGTTAACAAAAACCCACTCAAACTATTGCATTAATTTCTGTCATTTTGATAAAAATATATGTAGTTAACTTTCATAAAATGAGTTTCGGTCAAGAACTGATTTTTTTTTCATCATTCATATAAATAAAAGTTGAAAAAAGAAATTAATACAAAAATTTGAGTGGACATTTTTGAACACACTCAATATCATGTAAGATTTCCCAAGTGACAATAAGCGAATGATGACGATGATAATAATCTCGCATTGATGACTTTTGAAGGATACATATTACGTCTATCAAATTGTGCGGAGTTTTCTTAGATGAAAAAGCTTATCCGCACGTGCATTAATGCATGTGTATATCTTACAATAATGATTGTGAAGTCGATGTCGACCTCAAATATCCAACAGGTGAATTGTGTCGCATTAAAATACGCGATAACGGCAATTTACTTTGTGTCACATTACAATGAATAAAAATGCATTATACATTACGGCTATAATACGCTACACTTAAGATTTTGAATCTCCTCGTCCAATGATCAGTTATCACAAAAATTGACGCGTCGACAAATTAAGAAGCCAGAATTGCATTGGCTCAAATTAGTGAAGCGCCTAGCGCCTTTCGTCATATTACAATATGCAAAAGTGTTCGATTAGGCTCTTGAAATATAACAAACAAGTGACAATTATTTTTTTAAACAACATCGAACATTCATAATGTTCGTAGAGATAGTTTCGAAAATTCGGTTCCTTATTTCACATCTTCATTTCTACATGTTAACTTACTTTTATCCTAGTACAAGCACATTTTATCATTTACTTAGTTACTTTACAAAGATTAACATTGATTTCGAAGAATGAAAAAACAATCAGCTTCACCACTTTTTTAAAGTTAAAATCTTTAATGAAACTTTTTTATATATTTCATTCGAAAACGATTGAATGCACAGTACGAAAGTTCCTGATTCACTTTTTATCCACATGTATTTTTTTTTGCGCCACATTAGATTCTTCAAATTGTTCGTCATTTTTGCGGACGGTTCAAGGCACTTCCGGTTTTTAACTTTTATGTCTCGCTTGAAAAAATCACCGGAAACCCATCGCCGAACAATTTACACATTCGTCCGAGCAGAAATTTTAAGTATACCATTCAAGTTTTGTCTAAAAATCACTGTTTAAAGACAAATTTTCTCTTTTCGTAATTATGCTTGAATTATCATTATTTTTGCTTACTTTTACCTCGTATGTATGTACAAAAATAAATGATTATTTGAGTATTATTCTCATCTTTCGCGTCGAAGAATAAAATAATACCCTTCAGAATTCTTTAGTAACATCTAATTTTTCCCCGATTACCAGAACTTGGCACCCGATTTCCAAATAAGATACTCCAACACCGCGATAAAAAAAATTTTCAAACAATTTTTTTTTTTTTCTATATCGAAGAATGTCATTTTTAACAACAAGTACATTCTTAACTATATTCCGTGTTTAGGGTAACATATCCCTCAACCCTTTAATAACAGAAAATTTACGCGACTTAAAAATCAAAAGTGATCCAATTATCATGTTACTCAAAATCCAAAGAAAAAACAATATATTCTCGGATACAAATGCAAAAACCAAAGATGCTATTAATTTGTTCATAAAAGCTTAAAACTTAACACGACATTCGCAGGTGATATTCTTATCGATCAAAAATACTAATACTGACGTTCGTCAAAACTCTCATCACCACCTCGCGTTACAACAACTCCTGCAACCGTATACCAGCGTATATATGACTGCGACCTCCCTGCAATAAACCTAATCATCGATCACACATCGTCTTCTGCTCGGACCGAAAAATTCCTCTCAGTTCCGTGTTCACACGTATAGTAGTTATATATGGTATAGGGTCCTCTCGGCTTTCTAGCACTGCACTCTGGCCTACCAGACGGCACACTTCTTCTCGGGATTCATGCGCGAGCCAACAGGGCACTTGAAGTCCTTGGCGAACTCGTCCATGTTGGACAGTGGGCCGAGGACGCGGAACTCGCCGGGACTATGCACACCGGTGGTGATGCGCAACTTGAGGGTCTCAGGTCGGTACTTGCTGCACCACGTGTTCGCCGCGCTGATCCAGAACATCTGTTGGCCAGTGTAGTCGAGGCCGGGCAGACGGTCCTCTACGCCGTTGCGACGCACCCACTCGTTGTACGCGAGGTACGCCTCCTTGATGCCGCCGTTGTCCGCGATGTTCTCGCCCTGGGTGTTGATGCCGTTCAGCTGAAATGCGACAGGGTTTGTTAGAAATTTATAAAAATATTCAATTAGAGTACATTAGAGTTCACTATTTCTTTTTTACTTATTTAAAGGATTTCGTTAGAATACCGACACGCTTTTCTATAGATTTTAACCGATCTGTAAATTTCATCTATAACATTTTTATGTCGTATTAAAAAAGTTCCTACAATATTTAAAGAAGCGGTTACAATCATTACAAGTTCCTACATCAATTATGTCGTTATTTTAATTTCCTGTCACGACTTATAGTTACATTTGTATCATTTTGTTTATAGCTTTTCTATAAAATTAAATATCGTTTACATCGTCCAGAAATTTGGCTTACTTTGAGATCAACTTCTGAGGCAGTGTAGTTGCCATACTGGTGGATGATGCATTCCGCCCTCTTCAGGTACTTCTCTTTGGTCTCTTCCTGCCACCATTCGACCAAGTTACCTTCCTTGTCGAATTGCCGACCTTGGTCATCGAAACCGTGCGTGATCTCGTGTCCCATGACGAAACCAATCGCACCGTAGTTCATGTACCTAGGCCTGTCGTTGCTGAAGAATGCGCCCTGAAGGATACCAGCTGGGAATTCTGGAATGAAAATTAAAAGAATAAATAAGACTATTAGTGTTGTTAATCTAGAAGATATATGCTATTTCCAATTAATTCTACTTGTTTTCGTATAGAATTTGACAAAAACAGGAAAAATGTGATAATGTAGTAGATTTGAAGATAGAATGATAACCCGGTAAAACAAGTTTCCCTTCAAAAAATCAGAATCTCTTACGTATGCTGTTCTCAATGGACGAGTAGAAAGCGTTGACGATGGCTGGCCTGCCATGGGTAACCCAGTCGCTCTTGTTCACGGGTTTCCTCAGCTTCTCGAACGCGTACTCGGTACCGAAGAGTGTCAGATTGAGGATGTTCTGGAGATAATTGCCAGGGGTGATGTCAACCTTGGCGTAGAACTCCTCGAGCTTGTTGTCGTCGAGAAGTTCGTCGGGGTAGGCGATGTGCGTGCTCATGGACTCGGCTTTGTCCAGCGCTGCTTTCCTCGTCTTATCGTCCATCCAGTCCACCTTGAAAAAGACGAGATTTGCGAATTAGCCGCACGTTTGCGTCACCCTTGCGAGTCAATGAGACACGTTTCTATTTCGATTTCGGTCTAGACAGCGCGTAGGTACAATTTTTTTGACCTTTTTGAGTATATAAATAAGTTTGTTCATCGGTGTCAAGATTCACGTTTCAGTGGTTGTAATTGTTGCAAGTTGTAACAAATTACTTTGATTTTTTTATTGTCGCTTTCATAAGAATTAGCATACTGATAAACGAACTAGATAAAACCGAATTCGGGGTGGAATGCTACGAGTGTTACAACATAATGATAAATGTTATCAGCATGTATGTTTATAATTAAATTTAAAAAGTTTTATACTCTACAAGTCGATAGCGAATGACGTAAAAGTAAAAATATAGTTAGTCAATGAAAAGGAAGTTTCTCGTGAATCAAAATACTTGACACGGACTTGGGGGGTTATAAATCACTTGTTATGTAAATATATAACAAACATTTAGAAGTGCATTTTCATGATCAATCAAAATTCATTAATCTGAGATAATTCTACACGCGTATTTTGAATGATAAATGAAGAAAAAATTCGTGATAAATGAAGTATTTTATTATGTCTTCAGATTGTGAACTATATACGATACTAAAATATGCGTCAATTATGTTTCGCATATTATACTCTAAATATTAATCTTAATAATAATAATGAGATATGATAAAATTTAAACTTACCGTTTCCAAAATTTTCATGAATTCTTTCCTAATGTCGGAAACCATTTCTACGGCGTTTTTCTTAGCATCTTCCTTGAAGTATTTCCTGACGTAGAGTGCACCTACGCTTATGGAGAAACTGCCAGATACAATGTCTACACACTCCTTCCACCTTGGCTCCCGCTCGGTTTTACCTAAATTTAAAAAATTATATTATTTATAGTAAAATTGGCATATAAAATTAATTACAATAACTGGTTTTAAAACTCATATATTTTAATTTCTCGTCCATCAATATTATATGGAGTTCACGTTAAAATTTCATTTCTATAAATAACTTGCTATACTACTTGACTGATTATCCTTCTACATTTACTAGGTACATTATTTAACCAACTGTTACGCGTATTGTCAACTTTCCCCGGCATAATAGGGTCAAGTTTTTTTCATGCTTTTTATAGATCTAAACAACTGCTGAGATTACGCGAGTTTCTCCTTGAAGTCAGAAAACCTGCATTACGCGCATGTCTTCCTCGTTTCTTACAGTGCTATCGTTAAAAATCAATCAGACACAAAAAATAGCTTCGAGAATATAACTAAGTTGGTCAGCTATTGTTACGTTCTATTTAATTACCTATAATTTAATTATCTATAATAAATTTCATGACGTTTATTCAAACCAAGTGTAGAGAATGTTACATAAAACGCGTAATTCTATCTTACAAGCACGATCGTTGGAAAATTAAATTTTTTTTTGCTATCTCTTTATAAAATTCGTATGAATCTTATAATCTCTTTATAAAAACTATATGAATTCCTATGTATCATACAGTCTTCGAAAAAAACCCCACAAACTTTACCTCGATGTTTTTTTTCTTTTTAGATTCTACAAAACCCAACGCCAACAAAAAACGCAAAAACTCACCGCTGACGACGGTTGAGTAGGCGAGCTGCCGCTTGCGTATCTCGTCGGTGAGGTAGGACACTGAGCTCGCAGCCGCGCGCCACATGACGTAGTTTGCCTGCACGCGTTTGGGCGTCTGCTCGAGGAGACGCTCAAGGTCGGTGATGAAGCTCGGCACGTCGACGATGACGAGCTCGTCCTCGACGACGGTGGTGATGGGTGCCAGGAGAGTGTTGAAGTACTCGAGCCAGGGAATCGTGGGGAACTTCTGCGAGAGCTCGCGCACTGTCATCGGATTGTACAGGGCGGTGGCGTTGCGCCGTTTCTCGCTCGGCAGAGAAATCTGTGTTGAGAAGGTGATGATTTAATTTAATGAATTATTAGTAAATAAATCATTTTGTTAATTATCGCTTAGTGTTAAAGCCTTTTGCTCGTGTCTTTACCAAAACAATCAAATTGGAAGATATCATTTAAAGTTTTGACCGTACTTTACGTTAGTTTAAAAAATATTTACATTATTAATGTATATAAATGAATCCTATTATTATGAAGATGAAAATCCATTTTGTAATTGTAATTTCATTATATTATCTTTATTAATTTAATGTAACGGCCCATAAATTTTCAGAATATCGCTGGAAAGTTGATGGATCGTAATGAATAATTCATTCAGTCAGTATGCTACGAAGTCACGAAAGTGTGAAATTTGACATACACGTTTGCTCGTGAAAATCTTTCTTAAATAAATTGACTTTTTCCCCTTCACCGATAATTTGTCACCCTTAAATAAAAAATCCAACAATAATAATTAGTCTGACAAATATCGTACTTACGTTAGCAAGCTTAATTTCAAATTCGAGAGATTCCTTGAGTTCTTGGGTAGCAGATTCCTTGTCGGCTCCCAAAATCTGAGCGATGTCGACCATGTAATTGTAGTAGGCACTAACAATCTTGTCATTCATGCCCTTCGACAAATATTCTCGAGACAGACCCAGCGAAGCTTGATCGAGCTATTAACATAAAAAATTCATTATATATGTAATTTATTAAAACAAAAATGGTATATAAGGAACAGACGTAATCGAACGCTTTAAAATTGTGCGTACGTACAAAACTATCTGATCGAACAAAGCGATATTCTATTTAAGCATAATATTTTCCATTGTACGTGTATCATATGAGCAACCACTTTATCCGCGTGAATAGCCAGCGAGTGGATTCCAAGACACTATTAATCATTCTAATAATAAAAATTTATCTTCTTATTAACGAGAATGGAATTTATGAAAAAAAAAGATCCTAACTCTTATCACGTACAGTATAGCCATTAAAATTCTAAGCAACTCCATTAAAATAAAACATCGCATGCATCGTAAGTATTTCAATCGTTAGATCACGTCAGTTAGAAATGATTTGTCAGGCACTAACATCGATCACGCGCGTTGTGCTGTTCTTCAAATCGACACCGACGCTGAAGTCGAGAAAGTAGTCGACCGAGTATCCCATTTTACGGAACTTGTAAACGGATTCTTTCCAGTTGAAGTCGCCGTCGATCCACTTGTCTCCCATCAGAACCGGCCAGCCGCCCAAGTCCTTTAAGATCTTGTGCAGCGGCTCTAAGCCTTGCTCTTCAATGAGTGCTGTAATTTTACATTATTGCTTTATAAATTTCTATTAGTGAACAATAATTTTTGAAAAAAAAGTACTTGGTACTAATTGTTTTTTGGAATTCAAATTCCTTTGACAATATCCAAGTGCATTTTAATCATCCAAAACACCATAACTTACACTTGTTCATGCAGGACTTGTAGAGAGTCTTGACTAGTTTGAAAGGTCTCGGGTCATTGGGCTGGCTCTCTTCCTCAATGCTGCTTCTAAGCTGTTTTTGCAGCTTGTCACTTATCATGCTGAAAGTGTTGACACTTGTCTTGTCATCCGGGATGATTGTAGTCTTCAAGAAGTTACCGCACGCGAACCGATAGAAGTCGTCACACGGTTCAACATCCGAATCCATATTTTCCAAAATCGATGAAGCTACATGAAGAATGGTTATATTTTAATAAATAATTATAATTTGTTCTTTTTTTAACAAAAAATAGGTCAACTCAACCGTAATAAAATAGTGGAAAGAATTTAATTTGCCAATTAATGAGTTTAAATTTATTAACAATAAATATTTTGCTGTACTACTTTTAAGAGAAAAACTTTGAGGATGGAATAGATTGATAAATCGCTTTTGCTGTAAATGTGTAAATTTGTATCTTATAATAAACGGGGTTTCCTCAAAGGACACGCTTTCTCCATTGCATCATACGTCTTACATGATTGCGATTCAGCGGCCATAACTACAATTTGTAAAACCGCGAAATTCGTGTGTGCCTAAATTCTACATATTTCGGCATAGAAATCTGCTACTTTGCATCTTTTTACTACCCGCCGATTGTATTTGCGATTTTGCAATAAATGCCAAACTATTACAGTGTTTGAATCAGTGTCAAGGTATGCCTAATCAACTTTGACATTCCTGAATATTACGTACCTACTCCTGATAAAACTATTATAGTAACTATGAATTGATTGTGATCAAAATCCCAATCCAATACAAAGTAATTGGATTTAATTTATTGGAAGTAATCTATAATTTACTGTTCAAAATCTATTGCTGTTTTTTGTCAACTATTTTTTCAGTATTTTCAACACGTACCTCGTTACATGAAAACTTTCAGCATTTACAACTACTTCTAAGACTTTATTCATAAAATTCTTCTTCCTCGATTTACCCCCCACGGCCAACAAGTCAATCAAATTGCCATTTTTTACTGCAAAAAACAAAAAAGAAACACGCTGTCCTCTTACCTGTGTGTATGCAGCCGGGCGTGAGGCAGATTTTTCCGTCGGTTGGCTTCTCCACGACCTGCGGCGTCTTCTTGGGCGGCGGCGCGCCGCTCAGTGCTTCCGCTGTGGATGGTAGCATTTCCGCATTAGCCGGGACTAAATATTCCGGTGACGGTGCGAGGTGCAAATGGAATGCCGCGTGCAGGCAGTGGTTGTGCAGTGGTGAACAGGTGAATGGTATATAAATACGTGCGGCGATTAAATATAGATCGGAGTGAAACCGGAATTAGTAATGAAATGAGCGGTGGCATATGGAGAGGAAAGAGAAAAAAATAAGTAATATAGAAAAATGCGCGAGTGGCATGGCAAATATAGTTTGGTGGAGATGAGATTTTTGTAAAAGGAAGTTAAAGTTTACATTGAATTATATATTATGGAAGCGAAACATTTTTAAACACAAAGTTGGTGTAAGTGTAAAGATTAAAATTTAACTGACATAACATTGATAGAAAATAAAAAGGAATGAAATCAAAGTTTATATCTAGTATTTCGATGTTAAATGTAGTATGAGGGATATATTTCTAAACTTGGTTCTAAACAATTTTAAATGTATCATAAATATAAATTAAATGTGCATAATACTGTTCAATTACAATATGTAGCGTATATTTCATCATGATACTCATATTTGTCGATGCAATGACTTTGCCAAATGATTTCATGTCAATGATATTAGTTACAATGTTTGCAATCATGTAAATTAGGTACCAAAGGCAGACAAGGATATTAAATGGTATAAATCCCTTGAAATACAGCGCACGAAAGATGCTGTTATATGTTTATGTTAATAATTTCAAATAAACATTACATTTTTCCTTTGTTCATAAAAAAAAAGTTTACGTTTTCAACGTCACAGTAACTTTTTTTTATGAAAATCTTATAAGAACATCTATTAGGTAGCTGTGTTAGCGATTGTGCAATGGTAGGATGCAGATTTCAAAATATATAAAGCTATGCATGGGATAATATAAATGTGTTGACCTGGCAAAAAATACTTATCTATATATTCATATTAGAAAGAAACTTTATAATTCGCAATTGAGTACAGATTCGTAAAAGAGAAAGTCAATTATAATTTGCATTATTCTTTTATAACTATAATAAATTACCAAATTATTAAAACGCTAATCAAATTTAAAAAAAAAACAGCGAAAGCATTGTTTATCGCATTTCGTCATCGCGTTCATATATACGTAGCGTCCCAAAAAAAGCTTATCTGCAAGTAGCTATTTTTGAACCACATCTAGATAAACTGTCTTCAAAGAAAAAAAAATACATCTCCCACCTACGTAAACAAACAAACTCGAAAAATAGGTCGTAACAGATACATAATCTCTCGCGAATCTACACTCGCTAAATCCAAAAAGCCGCTCTCCGTATATACGTTTGCTCATCGCAACACGCCGAGACCGATGTTCCATCATAATATGCAGATAAGTATTTTCTATATACCAGAGTGACAGTCCCGAAAGAAGGGTAGGGGTAGAGAGAGAGAGAGAGTTGACGGAGGCTTACCGTTGGTGAGGGTTGGCTCGCACGCCTCGGAATTCGATGCGACAACTCCAAGGCCGATGGCGAGCGCTGCGGCCACGAGGACCGCGCACACCGCGATGACCGTCAGGCCGCGCTCCAGCGACGAGCGTCTCTTCCACCATGTCGGGTTTCTGGTAAATAAAAGAGAGAAAAAAAATATATAAACGAGGGATTCCTTTAGTTACGCAATCGAATATATAAGGCTTATGTGCGCGAAATAAAAAATATGTGAAATGGTGGTTGTATTAACTTTTGGGGTTTTCGTTTCAAATTGGTTTCACGTGCGGTCATTTTTTACATGAATGGTATTTTTTATTATAAAATATAATATCGAAAATCAAATAAATTTCTAACTTTTGAAAAGTGACCATGTATTTTTCAATAAATGGGATACAAAAGCAGTACACAAAGCAATTACAAACTAGTATAAGAAAAATAAATAAGTAATAAAAAAAGAATTCATTATTATTTAAATAGTACTTTCGGTTATGGTAGCAGTTATGTTTTTTTAATCGCCCCAGTTATTTATATGTAAAATCGTATAAACTACAATTTAAAAGTTATAAAACGTAAGCTTGCACTAAAGTCAGCCAACTTTTACAACCGAGATAGCATTATTAGGGTTCTTATAATCTTCGCCTTCTTTTTAACAACCATAGAGTTCAACTCAAATCTCGCTTTAAGCCCCCGTGTGCGACAAATTGCTATCGCGGGTATACGAGTCGGAACTAATAAATATTCATACGATTTTTATCGCGAAGGAAAACTTGCACTTAACGACGATTGAATAATAATTAACTTGTTTCGATTACACTGTCGCTTTAACTTTCTAGTATATTTCAAGTCAGCATGTAAGCCATTGTTTCCGAAAATAAGTTAATCAAATGTAATAAGACACTTCCATGAAATTTTTATGTTTTCGATAAAAAAGCTACCGCAAACATGATACTTGAATAAAACCTATCGTCTAACAATGATGCAAATGCACGTCAGTTAAGTACTACGTTCAACGTATGATTTATCAGCGCTTAAACATTCTAACGACAATAAGTAACTCTTAAGCGCTGTAACACGTGAACGGTTCACTAGAATTAAGTTGTTTCTTTTCTTATACTCCTGTTTAATTAACATATCTTTATTGTTTTTCTCAAAAAACACAAAAATTACTTATTATTCCAGTGAAAGTAGTTGTTTAGAGTTATTAAATTTTACCAAATAAAAGAAAATACCACAAAACTAAAATTTATCAACAACTCTATAATATTCCAAATAATGTAATCTATTGAAATCCGATATAGATACCTATACATCACAGTACCATATTACGACAATATTCAGCAACCACGACTCTTTGAAAACATTCTCCCCCGATGAGTCGAATATTTTATTCCTAATCGATCGCATCTGCCGCTATTTCAAGCGACCACGGCAGCTTCTCTCCCGCGAGCGCATATCCGACAGTTAACTGCTTCGCCCGCTATATACATATACACAGACAGCCTCACAGTCTCACCCTCCGGAAAATTTACGACGCACAAAACGAATTTCGTTCGCCAAGGTGTATATGCGACGCAGCAGCAGCAGCCACGACGCGACCTTGTCTCGGGCGGATCGATCGATCGTGTCCGTAGGATATAATGTGCATAGCCACTTTCCTTGACGGTGGCGCGCGCTTATCGCGCATTAGGTATAGAAGAGTCGTAAAAGTCTCGCTGAGGCACGGGCGCAAGGGAGGAGATCGCATGCCCGCGTGAGAAGCGCGCGAAATTTATGGGGCGGCCGTTTCCGACGCGCGAGCTCGTGATCGCGAGTGACCTTCTGGCGTGCAGTGAGAGTCGGAAAATTTCGCGTGGTCGGGGTGGTGTATAATTAAGTTTTCGGGGAACGATAAGAAGGAGGAAGGTCGACGCTTGAGGATACTTGAAATTTCTTTAAAATTTCTCTCTTTAAAGATAATAATGCTGTTTTATTGCGCGCGATTATTTTATTTTCGCGACCTATGTGTAAATGCAATAATAATATTGATAAGCTTTGAAAATTGGAAATTAAAGCAAAATTGGAAACTTGGCATATATCTCGTTTTAAAATCGCCAAAATGCGCTAATTTAAACATAAGACGATTTTAAAATGAGATATGCCAATTCTATATAATTCCGCATCGATTTCCAATTTTCAAAGCTTATAACATTCTTATTGCATTTATACCATAGATCGCGAAAACTCAAAATTAATTATTTGCTATACATAATTATTCATCACCAGTTTCAATGTCGAAAACTAACTTTTGTATGGAATGTTACGGGTCATACACAACCTTCAATTCTGTTATATACTTTACATGTGAAATTTGTATGTTTAATTTCGTTTTATTCATAAAATTTAAAAATTTATAAACATTTCACTGAAGTACAAAGTACACAACTATATAGATTTTTATTTTTAATCATATCATTCATAAAATAAACTAAAATTGCAACGTCTATGTATATGTATAGGAATTATTTTATTATATATACACTTGACCTCCACTCATAACAAATGAACGCGCGCAGCTCAAGACGATGAAACGAGTTAAATACTTACAGCAGATAGAGAAAGAGACCGCTATCAGTCCCGCAAAAATTAATTTACTCAACCCGTCGGCTAATCGGTACAACTATAAATACCCGTCCGCTTCTCGTTACGTCTCGTTCTCTCTCAGTTTCCTCCCGATAAAAAATACAGATATATACCCACGCGGCGAGTGAGATATCGAATCAATCGGCCGTCTGAACTTACGTCAAAGCCACGAACAGCAGCAGAACAACTCTGCAGTGTGCGAGCTAGTCGTAAGCAGACGCGCACGTGAGCCTCTATATGCACAAGTAGTATAAGGACGCGCGCACGTTGTGGCGCCCTGCGCGGGGTTTACGAACCGATCATCGTTGCGTAAAACGTAACTGCTCCTGCTACTGCACACGACACGCGGCGCGTTAGATCGCTAATTGCACGACTTTCATTTTCAAGGCGCGCGCGTGCGCGGCTATTGTTTTACAGATCGCGAGTCGTTGGCCCGTAATTGAGAAAACCTGTATGCAGGGTAAAGCTGCGCTGTTGTATAAGAATCATTGTGAAATTATCGCGAAATTTTTTTTCACATCCGCTTTAACTATCCAGCTATCGTTTTTTTTTTATTGGCTTTATTATGGTATACGATTAGATAAGAGTGTATAATCGTTCAGTTATTGGCATTGTTTTGAGGATACAGTTGCGTGCTTTCATTCGACGAGGACCTCGAGGAAAATATTTTATCGGAGCTGAGGAAAGGGTTTATTGTACTGAAATCAGTTGAAAAATTTGAATTTCTCGCTATAAATTTTATCGTACGCTTACCAAGCAAACAGTGATGGCCTTGTCGAATTCTATTCTCATTTATGTGAAAATAGTACTTTACAATAATTCAAGTGGTTAATATAAAAAATTCATATTAGCAACATAACGAAAAATATCCTAAACAAAAAAAATATATATATAAATACGTCAGTCAAAACATTCCAAACAAGAAAACTACATTCGACTACCTCCTTTTCACCATTTATACACAACAAGGCACAATCAACATTGGAAGAACACTACCATCCGCCTCCTCCTTCTTCAAAACACAAAGGTGACAAAGAATCGATACTTATACTCTCGAGCGTACGCTTTCTCCCTCCTGCGCTCGCCATTTGTATCGATCACCGGACGTTTACCTCATTTGCTCCGCAGACAGCTGCGCGGCCGGCCAGACGTGCCTGAGAACTATAATCGAGTCTCCCCCACACACACGACACCGAAGAATTCGCATCGCGTCCATAATGCATTTGCTCTATCGAGATTTCTCACGTGATAGGGCTTCATTGAAATGGCATAATGCGTCCGAAGTAGCGGCGCGTGTAACTGGGTCGCCGACATAAAATCCGATATACGTTGCTGCTGCTGCGGCGTTCGGATGTTTATCGAGAAAACTACCTATGGGTGCGATTGGAAGAAAAAGGCGAATTCAATTTCGCCCCGAGAAAAATAGGTGTATAAGTATATGACAGTGTGAAAAACAGGAGGGGGAAATGATCGATAAAAAGGTGTTTTGTATACGTGTGCGTGTGTAATTCTTAATTGATATGATTGGCGAGGTACGAACGCGCGTGGGTGCAACATAGATATAGAGGAGAGCGCACATGTAAAAGTGAAGAATGGCATCCGCGGCAATTGATGTGTGTGTGCACAGCCGCGGCGGTGGTGTGTGCATTCCGATGGCCGTTCGTTAGTTCGTTGTCGACAGGAATGCGATTAGTCGATATAGTCTTATATAGATGCGTGTAGGTGGCTTTCTCATTATTGTTTTGTATATATACAAAATAACAACGTCTCTGTCTAAGAGCCGTTAATTATAAGAATCGATTGGATGGCTCTTTTTTTAAGTATATTTCATTATGCGACTTTCGTTTACGAAACAATTGAAAGAAATGCGCAAGAGGTTATTAACATCGTTAATAATCCTTTGTGAGAGTCAATATATGCTAATTTATTACGTGGTTTGTGTGCGTAATCATAATTGACGCCTCGGTGAAGAAGATATACAAAATCAGCGGTGAGGAATGCGAACGCAGCCTCGTAAAACTCGTATTTCTCATTAAGTAAGAGACCACCATAATGATGGATAAATTATTTGACCATAAAATGTTGCCTAGTTTTACTATTAAATACTTTGTCGCAGCACAAATACTTTAAAATATATCTTTTACTCGCATACAAGCTATACCTATATTTTCACATTAAAAAAATTATCAACAAAAAAGAACAACCTTATCAGGCCGTCGGTCAAACTCGCACTGACGCACCGAATTTAGCGCCTTTCTTTCACTGTTTCGCAACACTGTGTACATACAGGCGTATACGAAACGACTCCTTTCTCGAGGCACGCGTGACGCGGACGTCATACTTAAACGACGAGAGAACCCGCATCTAGATTTGCCCGCGTTATAGTTCTGCGTCGGGGTAACGTTTCGAAACTCACGCGCGCGCGCGCGTTTTACACCGCGCCGATCTTTGACTTTCTAATGTGGTACGCGCGCGCGTTCAATAACCGCCGCACTATGTGCGTAATATACACGCGCTGTTCGATCTCGCGAGAATAAAACGATGAAGCTGTGTTATGAGGAATGATATAATAGGAAAAATTGATTGGTCATATAATTAATTATTTGGTGATTGATACTATTATAGCTGATGTGGAAAGTTGCGAACATTTTCGATTAAGTTTGAACAACAAAGTGGAAGCAGTATACATGTATTACAGAAGTATAGATAGTCTTGGGAGAAAGTTTTTCTGAATGTGCGATCGGTATCTATAGGATCGCGCGTTTTCTTCTAACGTATATATGTGTATGGATAAGGTTAATAAGAATTACGAATTTAAAGATATATTTAATTAAATTTTTTAATTAAATGTTAGATAGAATTTAAGAGTCACTTGCAGGCTATAACGTTTCATTCTAGTCAGGAAAAACCCGTGGACATTTTGACCTATAATTTTGTTGCACTTTCTGGTGGTCTTCGGAAATCCCATTAGAGAGCTATAGAGAATTTCTTGTCGTGTTTTTCATCAAAATAACAATATTTGTATTATCACGTTTCACTACATACGTAAATTAACATCATATTATAAATAACTACACGTTCCTCATTACCATATTCAACAACTATACAACCATTTCCCACTATTATATCAAACAACAACAACCAACAACGAAATTCCCAGTATTAATCTCGCTACCAAGCATATCGCTGAATTCCTCTTCGACGCCTCGAAACCCGAAAAGGACGATCCCATATACCTCGGAAATTCCCCGCTCTCGCGTCGTGTGCAACCTCATCCCATTGCAAAACTCAATCCCCGAAACACACCCATATCCATCCCTCGGCCTTCGCGCATATAGTCAAAAGCGCGCGCTCTCGTCGCGGGCGCAGGACACATCACGCGTCTCTTTGAGGTCAGTCACACGGACGCGCCTCGATTTCTATTATGCGCGACAACGATATTAATGTCGCCGAGAGTCGAGTTACCGAGATGAGAGTTGCGAGTATATACGCGAGGGAAATCGATGAGCCGAAACGTGTATGTGTGTGTACGAGGCGTTATAACGCAGGAACGAGGTGTTGGTAGATTGTATGTATGGTGTTCACGGGAGGTGGAAAGGTATTTTTTCTATTTTTGTTTCTTCTTAAATTTTTAACATTTGATGGATACATCTTCAAAATTCCACACTTATTACGTATTAAATTCCTTTTCGCTGAAATAATACTTGAATACTATAATCTTTGTTCGAATAATACATGTTCAATGATGAACCCCTACTTCATGCAGCGTAAATGTCTATCAACTAATCTCTATCAAACTTCTCAATAACCCTCGCACATATATGTATAACTTGCAAAGCAACTTGCAAACAACAACGCGATACTACTTCTCCACGGATATATATACGACTTATTGTTATTTGGCGACAGTTCGCGATGACACTCGACATTGCTGTCACGAGCGCGCGTCGCGAGGTCGCTGATCGGACTTGAACGGCGTGCGTTGTTTACT
This sequence comes from Torymus auratus, assembly GCA_900474315.1. NCBI lineage: Eukaryota > Metazoa > Arthropoda > Insecta > Hymenoptera > Torymidae > Torymus > Torymus auratus. The sequence goes on along the minus strand of UXGD01000291.1, from coordinate 13,660 downwards.
CTCGGCGCCATCCGAAGAGGAGGCATGAAGGAATCGCATAACAGCGATGCTCCGCGTATCACGTCCATTTTCAAATTTGCCGCTTCGACGGCCACGCAATCGTATCTTGCGCGCTCGCGAGAGAGGGATATCGAGAGATGAAATATACATTAGGAGAGCGAAAAATTGTCGGGGCTGAGGTAGGAGAGGAGGGTTGGTTTGGATGTTGAAGAGGATCGTTCCTTTTAGAGAAATTATAGGGTGAAGATGGAATGAACATGAGTATAAAGACGAACGAACGAAATTATTTGTAAAAATGAATAAAACTTTGTAAAAATTTTATATTTTTCCATCAATTTACCATTAATTCTCCATATAATAATCATCATCGCCGAAATCTTATTCAAATAACCTAAACACAAAACTACGGCAATAAAAAGAAAATATTATGCTAACGAAAGCATCAATACACAGAACCTAAAACACACAGCATTTCCTTGGAAAAAAACAGGCCATTTATCGGACCGAAGGCGAGATATACCCTGCATTTGAAAGGCAATGAGCTACTGTCGCCGTCCGTCTGTCCGCGTTACCCAATCTACACGTGACACGTTTTCGTTTTTTTTCTTCTCTTCGGGCCGCGTGCGAATCTCGTGGAAAAGCATGTCATTCGCCACGAAACTATGTCGCTGGCGCCTGCTGCATCCTAATTGCGTAGCGCCTTCCTTTCGGACCTTTCGGATCAACCTTTATGATGTTTTTCCCCTGAGACTTTTACTTTCGACGACACGTTCGGTTTCTCTTTGTCGTTATGGGTTTCTCCTCTTCCGCGCGCGGGCTTTATGATGTTGATGAGGCGTATAATTTTTGCGTTAATTGACTCGCGAAGAAAGGCGGATGGGAAAGTGTAATTCGGTGGGTCGACTGATGCGGTTGTTGAAAGAGGAAGCGTTCGCGTGGAGAGATGTTGATTGTTTGCTTTTGGAATGTTTTTATTTTTCAATGTTAGTAAGCAAGGGGTCAAAAGTTTTAGAGATTAAGAGGTTGGTTGATAAATGATATATGCACAATATTTATTTATGGTTAAAGTTAATTATAATGCTTTTTATCTTTAGGTTTCAGTTGGAAACTTAATGAAAAGCAGATAAAAGTTCTCTAATTTGACGTGCAGTTCGTATCAATTATCTTTAGATTAAGCTCGAATTTAAACGAAACTATCGATTTTCCGATTAAAAAAAAAAGACCGTGTCAGTTCATTACTTAAGCGCGTTATTCTTTCATTTAAAATGCTAACAGTCGAATGTTCATGCTACTCTTTCAATATACTCTACATATAGTCTTATATAGACGTAAAATAGTATTAGACCGGAATGTTTAAACTTATTTATTCAATTATATTATTGTAAAAATCATATTAAATCTTTCACTTCGAAACTATCTCCAAATATAAATAAATAATTAATGCAACAATTTAACAAACATAACAGTGATTATAAAGTACACCTATAAAACATCATTGAAAAATAATCACCACCCCGACAGCTCCGCCCCGAACCGCGACTAATTAATCACTCGACGCATCGACCTCGTAGACACGCGCGAAATTCAAATCCTCCTCCGCGCGATTAACCATTATCATCGCGTACGGCCTCCTCTCTCCCTCGCCATCATACACTTCCTCATACACCTCCATTGTTCGTGTGTTATACGCTAGAGATCGCGCGCGCACGATAAAGGATTCGGGATTTACATGTACGCAAGTCTTTAAACTGCGCTGCACGATGCACGATGTTTCATCTTGCGTCCTACACTCGCGCAGTCGCCTCATTTCCGGGGGAATTAAGCGTCGAAATATTTCAAAACTGCCTCTTTCCGCCAATTGCGGCGGCTACTGGTCAGACGACGCCGGTGCAGGTTGTTAATTGTTTTCGTGCGGCGAATTGAATTATACCACCACGCGCACGTCTTGTATTAGAGAGATGGGCGATTTGGGGTAGGCGTGAAGAGGTGGATTTGGTAATCGAGTGCGTTGGAAAATTGTAAAATCATGAACGGTTCTCACAATTAAGAGGAATTATTATAATACTACTTCAGCACTCTGCTGTAGTGTAGTTTAATAATATACGATGTGAGATAATAAGTACGATTAGCTCGGAAATTGATTTGTTCGGGCATAATTAGTATTACTGTCTATTTTAGCATAAAATAACTTGTCTACAGTGATCGACTCCTTTGAGAGGTTAATAATCTATGATCATATAAGTACAAATGAAGTTTTATTTTTTTATCGATGGGTGATAATATTAAGTTTTTTAATCATCTTACAGTGTTAGATATTTTCATTTGAAATTATAATCGTAAAACGTACGTTAATACGGAAAGTACTTCAATTAATCTGTGAGATAAGGATAATATCAGATAAGAATTTCGACACGCTGTAGTGCACATGCAGATATTCTCACGGATAATAGATTCTGCAAGTATCGGTACTTCCATTAATAGAAGTGTTTTCTTTCAATTATTTTCTTCGGGTAGAAAATAAAACTATAAAATATTCCAACTGAAGTATGCATTATAATTAAAAAAATATTGATTAAAAATTTATTTTAAATCCTACATATTTCTCTCTTTGTTTCAAATTTCGAATGAAAAAACATTAACCGATATACTATTATACGTTTTCCTATTCCGATGAAAAATCTCAAATATTTAAAAATTACTTATGCAATCTTTCTCTGTTCCCCACAACAATTTACATCGATTCCTATATTTCTAGTGCAGTACAACCATCACAAACATTCACTCGCGAATAAGTGCATATAATCACATCGGTATTACATTGTCATGGACGCTTCCTCTCTCTCGCTCACTCTAACATTATTCTTCTGTCGAGTATGTGCAGCTGATTTGTTGATTCCGCTTCCGGCTCGACAATACGGAATGATAATTGTTCCTCTGTCTCTCTCCTTCCCTCTCGCTTATATGCGGCCCGGAAGCCCGCGATCGGCTCTCAATGAGCTTGCGCGTGCGCAGTAGCAGCGACTAACCCAATTTTCGTAGATGCAAACAAAATGACGTCCCCTTTGCCTCGTTTCGATCGCTATTTTATTTATCTCGAATACGCGGAGTTTCGCGTGTACACATTACACATGTGCATATATAGTGGGCGACGCCGTGTGTTTTATTGGGGCACGCGAAGCTCGCGTCGTCGTGTTTACTCGCGGTATTATATCGCGGACGCGACGCGCGGATGACACGAGGTCTGTTAGCCTGTCCGACATTTGGAGCTTGTATACAGGCGAATGTAGGTTTCTGTGAGTAAAAAAATGGTTGTTTGAAAAAAGTGTCACGAAAATTTATCATCCCAAGTACGTTAAAATTATAATATTCCGATGACCGAAAAGATTATTGACCTTTTACAGCTTATCGGGCATTCGTTCTAAAAGCCTGAATGTAAATTGCATAACGGAACAGTCATTAAATTTACTTTGACATCGTAGCTATGTCTATTTCATTGGCTCGGAGTTTCTCTAAGTTATGCACATTTAGGCGGAAATGAGCCCGAAACGATATATAATACGTAATGCGGGGATTCCCAGCGCTTATTCGGCTACACTTGTCGTGCTCTACAAGTTGAACCGCGATTACCTTTGTAACCTGTAAAATTATGTGCCTCGAAGAATTGCTGTTGAATATTTCCCATAAAACTTTCTATACTTAACGAAAATTGTTACAGAAATACTTGTTGCCAAAACAATTTATATAAAACTTTTCTATTTCCTATACAATTCAAAAATATCACATCACCAAATATTTCGTCCTGCACTTTCGGCAAACGAGTTTCACCCAACGCTTTTCCAATCGCTCCTCTCGCTACGCAATCTTTTCTCTTTCGACAAACATTGAACCCACCTCAGCACACAGCACGCGCTCTTTTCGAAAAAATCAAACACACTTTCTTACATGCGCTTCCGCTACCGTGATTGCGAGGAAGTAAGTACGGTAAGAAGGTAAATAACGGAGTGTCGAAACGAAAAGCGCGCGCGCGGGCGCTTTGGCGACACCTGCGGCCCGCGTGCTCCTTCCGATTATGATGCGCCGTAGATTTTCAGAGAGCGTTTTGAAAGATTTACATAATCGCCGCGACGCGCGGAGATTTACCCGAGCGAGCGTCGGCCTCGTTTTTTTTCTCTTTGCGCAACCCGCGTTCAGCCGTCTTCCAGCGTTGCCACCGCCGCCGCCGTGGCTTGTTTACTTCACGTGTTTCGCGCCAAACATCGAAAATGGCCCGTGACGACAGGTGTAATTTGCGGATTTCTTTTTCGGGTATACGAGAATAGGCATGTGCGCGGTTCTGGGGAAACGGTGTTTTTGGTTTCTTAATTGGTAAAGTTTGACGCGTGCTGAATGAATAATTATTCAGATAGTTCGTGAATTGAATTATTTTTCATTCTTGTATGTAAGAATATTTAAACTTTTGTAAGAAAATTTGAAAATAATAACGTTTTTTTAACCAATGAGCCTCTATAGAAAGTATTTCATTATTAAGTTTATAGAACATATAGAGTTGGTGAGTTTTATTCATAATTTTATAAATATAGTAAGGCCAAAGTGAATTTTTGAGTAAAAACAAAAAGTTTGCTAAAATTTCTTCCTTTCTTGTTTCGTGTTGGCTTTATGGCGTCAATGAGGAAAAGAAATAACGTTAATAAAAACAGTAATTTGATAAATCAGTAAACACGATAACTTAATAAAACAGTAAGTACGATAACATAATAAAACAGTAAATACTGCCAATCCTTTCATTAAGATAAAAATACTTTTTAATCAGAGAATGTTTAATCTAACGAACATCCTTAATTTCTTTTAGATATATAAAAATTACTCGTAACGTAAAAATACTTTAACAATAATAATCTTTCAGCAAAAAACTAAATCTACTGATACATTGCCATGAAACCATCAATAAGCAACAAATTTCTTCTAAATAAAAAAAAAACAATAAACCTTAGCCCACTAAGTAACCATCAAAAACACATGACACTGCACATACATTCCTACCAAACCCAATTCTCAACTCAGCTAATCAACGATTACTCCAACGAATCCTCTGGTCACGCATCACCACCACCACCACCACCACCACCGCGCATACCGCAAGAAGACTCACGTCGCGTGCGAAAACTTGTTGGCTCGCCATTGCACAATCAGTTTTCCGGGCGTACAGCTGATGATCCGTCCAGTCTCATTTCCGCGAGGAGGACGAGCGCGCCACGCGTGCATGCATGCACGTGAGCCTCGATTACGGCAGTTAATGCACTTAGGCGGCCGATGATTAGCGATAGCGCGCGCGCCGAGCGCGTAATTCGAATTGCGCGCGGCGTTGGTGGTAGATTTTTCGGAGGGATATAATGAAGTAGATTAGTGTCGGGGACAGCCACGGTGATAAGCGAATTTTCGGAGTTGCGAAGGTTTGTCGTGTGCACTGTGGTAATTCCGTTTTAGGGGTTGGAGAGGGATTTACAGGTGAGCGTGGTAGGTACTTTTAATGAGTTTACATCGTAATTGGTGGGTACATGTTTATGTTACATCGATTATGGTTACGTGATTATGAAGAAAGTGTAAAGTTAAATTTTTAATGGCTTATAACTATCAAATGGCGCATAAATTGTAGTACAACAAATAATTTTACTGATCTTTATTAAAATATATTTTTTCGCATGAATTCTAAATCCTGTATTGTTAAAAATAACGTTCTTCTGTTGAACAATAAATCAATGCTATCTCTATTCTAATGAAATATCAGAACAATAAAATTATAAATGCATTGGTCTTAATCATCATTGAGTCTGCACGCATACGTAATACCGATCGTAAAAAGTGCTGATTTATTGCTCACAAGATCTTGACAAAATGGCTGGGTAAAATTTACAACAATGTTTCAATGTAAAACGTTACTTTCTGACAATTTAATATACTCTCAGAGAAATTTCGCATCGTCAGATTTCGCGTAATGTACTTCGAAGAAGACTTTGTTCTTGAATAAATAAAAGACCGTATATCTGAAAAATTTAAGAAAAGAAAAAAAGAGTCGAATCAAATATTCATTCTCATCAACTTTACCGTTGTGTAATTTAGAATTCTTTCATTCGACGAGATAAAAATGTCAAGCGATATGGTCATTAGTTAGCCTTAACCTGACCACTCACCGTTACAACGATCCTACTTAGCTTCTACTTCACACACTAAAATCATATAGATAAACACTATCTTCACAAACGTGGAAAAAGGTACCTAAATAGGCACCATAATACATTTTTCAAACCCGACGCATTTGGTAACCGAACCCTTCCGCCCCACTTTTCAAAGCCCAATCGAATTATCACCTCCATAATAAAAAAAATCTCCACATCAATCTTCTCTCTCCCCCGCTGCAGCTAAAAATTCTTTTCAAAACCCGCGTTATCCGCGATAAAATTAAAGACCCAAACCGGTACTTTCTCGCGCCTCGGCAGACGGACGAGTTTCGTCGGCCCTAAAAGTTAACGACCGCCGAAAAATCCCGGACCTACACACGGGGTCCAGCCTTTCTCTCTCTCGGTGTTCCGCCGCGCTTTACGATATATACCCACGTGCGCACCGTTATTTATGCGAATCGCCACCGACGATATAAGAGACCTGCGCGTGTATAGTATTGTATGTAGCGGTAAATCGGTGGTCCTCATTTTTTTTTCGGGTACGTATATATTTGAGAAGGTGCAACATGCGCGTTCTTTTTTCGGGAAGTCATCGCTGATTTACGGCGAGCACACGCGGGAGGTACGACCTTCGCCGATGCGTTAAACGCTTGACCCACTTTTTTTCGCGAATGCATAATACGCGCCTACGGCGGATTCGATTAGAATTCGTTTGTCGGCGGGATTATGGAACGGGGTAATCGGTGAATTCGTTAGTTTTCGGGATGTGTTGGCAAGGGCATGTATTACTCGTGTGATGGTACGACTGGATATTCGTTTGGTTAGTTTTTGATCGGAAATTGAATGTAGTTTCATTAGTTGAATTTTGTTTACTCCTAGAAAAAGCTTTGTAATAGTATTTTGTATTTTTTGAATGATAACCAAGTGAATAATTAACGTAGAAAATATAAGTATGACTTATTATTTCAATGTATGAAGAAGTCATTTTTTCTACTCGTACATATAAACGTGATAAGTAATAAATTTAACACAACGGAATATGTATTTACATCATGACACTGTTCCCTACACAATTAGCATTCTTAAAATTCAAGGCTCTTCAAGTTTGTCTAATTTTAAGCTGTGAATCATTTTCTTCATTTTTTCTGCGGTTACTTATTGTGAATTGTAATGTATTATTTAATTATTTATAGTACTTACTTACAAATGAATCGAAATCTGACTGGTACTTATTGTCGTGAATTATGTAAAAGTTGTATTTAACCAAATTTTTTATAAATTTATTTTCACGAAAAACTATGATGTTAAATAACATTCAGCTTCATAAATCTAACTTTATCATAATTTAGATTTATTATGTTTAAAAAAGTTTATTGTAATTTATTTGGAATAAAATAGTATTTAAGTCATTAAACTATTCAAATTCTCGCCTCTCCAATCGTTAAATAGGCATCAAACAACCATGACAAATCTTCGCGTTCAAATATTTCGAGAACGCATATAAAGGCGTGCAGAAGATTCACTTTTTTGCGAGTCATTTCCAATGGGCCAGACGCGCGTGTACAAACAATGACGACTAAAGCAAAACTTAGCGCACAATGGGAGAACCCAAAAACGTTAAAAGTGCGTCAGTAGACGCCTAAAATCTTAATAGAGTCTCCACTCCCAACGTAAGTTTTCGGGTACACACAATAATCGTTTCCGCGTTCGCCACGTGCCGCCTGTGCTGACGTCGAGGTAGTCGATCATCGACTATGCCAGAACCTTGTATTTATGTATATGAGCGATAGCTGGATGTCATAATATATGTATATATATTGCGATGTAAGTATATATCGCGCGCGTTTTTGGTCGATTTTTTCTTCGCCAAGGTTGCGGGATTCCCCGGTCAAAGTGTCAAAAGTATGGGAGGAAGATACCAAGAAGGGTGGGGGGTAAAATAACTGGATAGAATCGGTTTCGACCGGTTTCTAAATCCGATTTCGATCAATGATGGTGTTTGTTGTGAATTGTACTGTTAACGAAAGAGGATTTATGTTTCAACGGGTAATAAAAAAAAAATAAATAACATCGGAAAAAAATGATCGCTTAATTTGATTTATCACTTGAAGATGATTCCCGTCGTACATATTGCTATAAAGTCGACCTTGACACGAAAAGGTTCCGACAATTTATATTGACAATACTATATTTGAATCACACAGGGTCTTGATTCGGTATTGTTTTTTTCTTTTTTTCATTCAGACGTTATGATTTTACATTAAATTACGCGGTGATTAAAATAGAAGCAGCCGTTTTAACGAATTAATCTAATATCTTCTAATTTAGCCGCTAGAATGAAAGATAATAGTGTTTTTGCGTGATACATCCGTATCTTCTAATTTAGCCGTCTTTAGTGTAGTTAGTACATTAGTGTATCTGAAATATGGCTGTAATTATCTCTGAAAGCATCCTACCGTCAAACTTTACAGAAACAAACAACATACCATTTTCTGTTTTTATTATTCAAACACTTTGTATAAAAAAATAACCATCACGATCATATTCTAAAATCTCTGAATATCTATACACATTTTTCAACAATAAACCTTTAAAAATTTATAAATACAGTAACCTTCGCCACCGATAAAAATTAAACGACCAGAAGAAAACACCTGCGCAGCACGCACGAGCTTCATTAATGTGTACACATAAAAAAAAGAGAAATCTCCGGCTCGCAATATTGTTTAATCAGACTCGAAAAATGGCACCTAATACTCCAGCGGGCGATCCCAGAAGAGCTTTATAAAGCGAAGAAAAAGCGCAGCTTCACACACCTTTACGGTTGCGCGCGTCGAAGCACATATAACACGGGACCGCCACGTACATAAACTTGCACCATGAACTCGCTCATTAATAACGACTGTTGGGTAGGTATACACGCGACTTTCACCTTTTCGCGCGGGCGAAAAGCCTCCGCGACGTTTACGAGCTTCTGCGCTGTGATTCGAGCTTCTATACAACACTTGATTATAACCTCGCGCGCGCAGGTAACTATAACGTTGCTTGGTGTGGTGCTTTTTAAGCGGCCACGAGGCGCGTGTAATTGGTCAAACGCCGCGAGCGCGCTGTCTTTTTAATTACATTTTTAATTATTTCGGGGTTTATGGGAGAGTTAAGAGAGATTATGGGTAGTTAGGCGTTATTTAGAGGTTTACGTAATAATAATTTTCCTGGCAAGGTTTTAAACGCGTTTAATAATGTCTTTATTATATAGGAATGTGGAACGAGCGTGAAATCTCGGCTTGGGCAGTTCATTAATTTCACGTGGTTTTCATTTGTTTTTCTTCTTAATAGATTAAGTATCAAAATTACTTTACGCGTGGTTTAGCGCATCGCTCTACAAATATATATACCGCGTGCAATTTTTTTGTGTTACGTATATAATTATAACATAACTGGAGGCCTTGAATGGCGTAATTGCGCTTTACACCTGATTCACGATTACTAGAGCGACACGACAATTTGACAATTAAAATTGTAAACAGTTATCTGCAGTTATCTGCAAATTACACTTGCATCTATCTGTTTAATGAGACATTCCATTCTGGTGATAAGGCTATCTCAGTAGAATTTAATCGGTTTATCTCGGAATCGAAACGAAAATTGCACTTGCGTGTACATGTAAAAAAGCTTTTGTCAATGAAAAAATAACTGAATGATTAATGTAAATAATTTTTTTATAAACTAACGTTTGTTTTTCTTATTTGCGTAATTCTTGACAGATTAGTTATCTCATTCAATTGGGATAAAAAAAAATGATGTGAATGTTGATAGTTAAATGTTTCATTTAAGTTTCACAACTTTGCAAAAGTCTTGGTTTGAAATCGTTACGTACAGTTTTTAATGGTCACAATTGACTTATCCAACAATCATCTTGTTAATTGTTTTACTCAACTACTGCTGACAAGCAACGTGACTCTGCATTTTAGAAGTATGATATAGTAGGTGGTAAATAGTAAATTCACAGACAATTTTTTTCAAAAGCTTTTAATTTTAATGAAGCACTAATAAACATCGTATAGATAAAACCCCCATTTAGTAATTAAATTGAATGATTTATCGTAGATTAACTTATGATTTCTGTAATTAAATATGAAATTAATTTACAATAATATAGTCTTTTTATAAAATACAAAAGAAACTTTTGTTCAACGACATTCACGGACCAAATCCATTTAGCATAACAAAAAAAACACAAAACATTTAAACAACTCCCTGATTGCTGTCTCTGACCGCAACTCTTCCGAACTTTCGAATAAAAGAACCGAGCAAGTCGTTAACCGTTTTTTACGCGCCTATTTAAGCATACAGCGTGTATACGATTATATGCGCGCCTGGCACCGAGGAAAAGCCCCCGACCTAATTATATAAACTTTCGAGAGAGAGAAAGAGCCGAAAAGAGCCGCGCGTCTCCGGGAACGACCGCAAAAAAGAAGCGTGGCAAACGAAGGCGGAAACAAAAGCCGCGAACAGTGTATATATAGTTACGCGAGAGCGCGCGATTCACTTTTGCAGCGTGAAAGCGCGATGAAAAAGTGGGAGGACCGTTATCTTAACGACGCGCTCGCGATTTGAATTCGAATTCGAGTTGACGGTGCAGGCCGTTCTTTTTTTTTCAATTTCTAGATAAGGAGAGAGAAGTCGGCCACCTTTGAGGAAGCTGGTTGTGTTAATTCTAAGTAGGAGATAGCTTGGCATTTATTTTCGGTAGATAGCGGTATATATAATTCTGGCTTTGGCATTTTAATTTATCTTTTGAAAGAAAAAAAAACTTACGTATATATTTGGATATTTTTTGTTCTGTAGTGTGCGTGTGTAGTTTTAGAGGGAAACATTTTACGTAACTAGAAAATTATTTCCGACATACCTTAAATGTTATCTTATGTGTCGTGAAAATATGTGGGGTACAATTGTTAGCTACAAGTCAAACTCTGATTTATATTCAACCACAAATAAAACAGAAACAACCTTGGATAACGTTTGCAGTTGGAACTTATAAGTAATATTTTAGACAAAACTAACAGGTAGTAAAAAAGTACGAAAACAAAAGTATTTTTAAAATATTTTTTTTACTAGTACAAATACTTAGCATTTTAACAAAAACCGTCCGCTTGCAATAAAATTAACGATGTAGTAGTTATTTTTTTCTTTTTTTTCAATTAATCGTAAAATTATAATTGTCAAAAAATACGTACAATTACGGTGACACAATAATTTTTTTTTATTATCACACGTTGGGTCTGTAAAGAAACATATAAATACACACTTAAAACTGTGCGGACGGTCATTACTATGATTACTATAATATTCCGTGCGTTTCCTTTTTCAAAAAAGATTTCAAGGCCCATATTGCTCCTTACACAATAATTGAACGCTTTTGAAAGCCCGCGCTATTTACATACTGTTTGCGTATGCAAGAAGTCGAACAAAAAAAATTTCTCGTTGCCATCGAATTAGGCGCGCGGAACTTTCGGAAACATTCGGAACATCAATGCCTGGACGTGCGCACGGAAATTGGACGCGTGCGTTGAAGTCGCGCGACTTTCCTCGACGACAGGATTATGCTAATCGCCTTGTTACAAATGAAATTTCCCATGAGCGAATCATAATGTTTGTAAACATGTTTTTTACTATTTTGACGATTAATTTCATACGATTCCGTGTAAGATATGAGCAATCATTTATCAATTATAGTGAAGAAGCATTTTTTGGCTTTTATTTATAAGACAGGTCGATATTATTTATAACCACAGCATTTTTAATATCTCTGGAGAAATTTATGAAAATGTAATAGGAGAAATTACGGTTTTAAAGAATTTAATTGTGATTTGAAATCCAAAAGGAATTCATATCATTACTAAGTACTCTTTACGCAATGTTCGTAATTGCATTATTATCAGCAGCTGATTTCAAGACATTGAACGATTCAAATAATGAAAAGAAAAGTAATCTTCCCTTTTTTATTTATCCAAGACAAAGATCAAAGAAACGAAGTATCATGCACAATTGAGAATCTAAAACGCAGTAGACATAAACAATAGACAAACCACAGCACAACTAGTCCCACCAGAATAAGAAGAAAAGTCGATCGAGAGGCCCTTAACTGATTTGCCTAATCTCCTTTTCTCGCTCGCTCACTCTCAATTGTTATGGCCGTATAATAATAACAACAGCAACACGAATCCCCAATCCCGCACTATAAATACCCACCGAAATCGCGTGATTGCGCAACGCGCAACCGCGAGAAACTTAATTGGCCCCATACAGACCTCCGTTGTTTCGCTTCTCAAATTCACATACATATATACATCTCCTATGCAATAAGCGTGTTATCGAGTTCACGCAAATCCCCGGCAAGATTTATGCATAGAGATCGAGAAGCGCGGCACGAAAGAAATGGACCGATCGTGACGAGGCGTCGAATCGCGGGCATAGGTACAACATATAGTCTTCCCACAAGGTGCAGCCATACGGGCACGGTTCGCTATATCAAAATGTATTATATGATGGTATAAACGCGAGCTGTTAGGCGAAATTCCGAGTGGGCGTGTGTATTTCTCGTGGGAATCCATTGTTGTGGAGCGAGATGGGAGGTGGCCGCTAATTTGTTTTGGATTTTCGCAGGTGTATTTGCGGGAGCGAGCTACCGCGTGGAATATAAGATGCTGGCGCGAGATGTTGAAATTTGATCGATTTCAGGAATTGAGTATTAGATGTTGGATCTAAGGATTCATCTGGGATTGATTAATTCATTATATTCAGTAGTACAAAAGGTGTATACATGTTATTAGTGAGAATAGAATAAAATATATGTTTTTAGATATAAATGTTAACATTTCTATATAAAACTATATCATGGTATAATCTTGTAAGAAATGAATGTATTCTTCTTATAATATACTGTTATAAAAACAATTTTAAATTGTATGCGAGTCGATATTTCTGAAATATTAAATTACCTATTTTAAATACTGGCTACTGGTTATAGCAATACTCCTTCCTTATATTTAAGTAATATATAAGTTCAAAATAACTTATTATTGATTCACATATAGAGTGCTAATAATAGAAAGATAATGAGTTATTGTTTTATAATTATATCTGACAATCGGAATACAATCGTGCTAAAATAAGACCTTAGTCCGATTCTGCATATAAGTATAAAAGGAGACCTTTCAAATAAATAATTATCCGTTAAGCAGGTTTTATTGTTACTCTGCATTGTAACGCTGACCGAATAATGTTTAATTGATTTTAAATAAAGATTGCTTTTCAGTAATAGCAACGAAGGGGGTCAACTCGTCTGAGTTTTAGAACGATTTATTATTGTATTATGTAATTAACATTTTAAAACTAATAACTAGAAGAGTGTCAGGAATCCGGATCACGGATTCGGCTGAAACTTCGGGATATATTTTTGGATATAGAAATATGAAGAAAGC
>UXGD01000290.1:0-69843 GCA_900474315.1 Torymus auratus | reverse complement strand
TTACTAATGTTAATATTTTATTTCATTCTATTTCTAAATATTCAATAAAATATAATATTTATTATAAAAAATAAATTATTTATTAACTAATGAAAATTGCAGATGAGGTCTCATATGAGATCTCAGACGATATCTAATGTCTCAAATTTTTTTACTTCATAAAAAATGGCTGATGAGATCTCATATGAGAACTCATATAAATCTCATCTGAAATCTATAAATGCTTATAAGGCCAGATTATATAAGAATATGAAGATTTGAGTTTCCCTTTGCGATTTGATAAAATATCAATTTTATTACTTAGAGAGCAAACATGTTAATGTAACGGACTAGAACGTAGTAGATATTATTGCCATCATTTTCAAATACACCGCGCTGAAGAGGAAGTATATATATATAAGTTAAAAAAACATTCAAACGAGTTCCTCGAGAAACTATATAAATATATATAGAGATAAATATTTTTGAAAATTGACATCCACAACTGTCTCATAGGAATAAATCGTAGGTTAAGAAATTAGCATGCCATTGAGGAGGAAAGGGTAAATGAAAAATGTAATTTTCAGGAGGCCCGATTGATACTGACAGAGACACTGCTCGATCAGGGCGTCGGTTACGCGGCCTCAACTGGCATCTTTACGACTTTCTGTCCCGGCCTGTACCAGTTCAGCTTCGCCGGCTACGGCAGCAGCGACCTACGCATGAGCCTCAAACGCAAGCTCAGCAAGACCGACAGCTGGCAGCCGGTCGTGAGCACCGGCCCTGCCGGCGGTGCTAACCTCGTGCTGCTGCGCATGGCCGTCGGCGACCAGGTCGCCGTCTTCGTCGAGGCTGGCAAAGTGGACGACAGCACCACCTTCAGCGGCTACCGCGTCGCCAAGGAATAATAGCTCGACAGCGCTGTGCGCGCTTGTGCCTCTCGTGCGCTCGCTATACTCATCGAAAATTTGTATTTACAGCTGAGCGAACGGATACTGTGATAGCTCCTTTGTCTTTCTACCGTCCTCGTCAGCGGGTTAAACCCTTTCCTTTTTTTCTTGCGAGCGTTCAACTTTAGATTTTCTTTTAAAAGACTACGCGACAGCGACGAGATACTTTATTCCAAGCTCTATTTTTCTCTCTGTACTTTGACTATCAACTTTTGTACATAAATTCCTTCGTTTCTTTCTTTATCTACTCAACTTCCACCTATTCTGAGCTCTATTCTATATAGCTATACTATACTCTCTTACTATTTTATCGCCTATTTCTTACTTTCTCCACTTAGCGTACCTATGTTCTACTACAGTCTTCTTTCTCCTTTTATTTCTTTTATCGTCTATCGTATTTCTCCATTTCGAGACTCTACCTACCAGTATTACAATTTTAACTTTCCAATGGACGCAAAATCTTGCCAATCTGCTATTTATTTCTACGCCTGTTTACTTTTGCCTGGTCTTTTCCTTTTCAGTGTTTTACTCGCTATTTCCGCTTACTTTTTCGAAACTGTATACTACCTTCTTTGCCTGTCCTACTTTATACTATCATCTATATTCGAAACTTTTCTTTTCTTGTTACTCTTTCTTTTCTTCTTCTTTTCCTTTTAAATCTACTTCGATCTCTTCTATAATCTTATTACCTCTTTTGTAATATAGTTTTCGTTCTCGTTTCTTGTGCGCTCTGTTTAGCTCTAAATAAGCTCTTTTTATCTTTAATATTTTTTATAATTGCTATTTTTTATACGTCTTTTTTCATATGTAAATTTTCTCCAATTTTTATTCCAATTCTTTTTTCTTCAATAAGATTAAGAAGTTTCTTTCAAAATACTTCTCTACAATATTCTGTCAACGTGTTTCCAATCCTATTTCTGTCTATCCAATTCCTTTTTAAAGTTCTAATTTCTTTCTTTTATTCTTTATTTTCAATATGTAAATATTTTTTCCAACGTTTCACTTTTTATTCTTTATTCTTTCTTCTTCTTCTTTCTAAATTCTATTCTGTGAATTTATTGTTTTAAAACTCAAATACTATATTTCTTTTTTTCTACTGTCTGAGTTCTTCTTGTTATTTCATTTCTAGTTTAATTCTTTCTATTCTATTTTAAATTTTAATTTACTTTTTCTCAATCTTTTACCAACTATTGTGTTTCTTTTGACTTCTTATTTCAATTTTTATTCTATACTCTTGTAAAAAGTCTAGTATAAAAAATTTCTACTTTTATCTTAATTTGAATTTGTGTACCTGAATTATAAGTAGAAATCTGTAATAAACAATCGAACTTTAATCCTTCTCTTACTTTTGTGTTCTTTTTCATTTTTTCTACCTTTGTCTACTCTGCATTCTTTTTTCTATGTTACTCTTGGCTAATCTTTATACTCTTTGATCTACTTTCTAAATAATTATTTTTCTTGTTTTCTTCAGAATATTTCACTTTAATTACTTTTTCTTATCTGTTCTTTCAACTATTTTTATAATTCACATAATTCTATGCTTTGCCTAACTTTAATCTATGAAAATATATTTTTTTTCTTTTAAATTTGTTAAAGATTTCTATTTCTTTCTCTATTGGTGCTATCACAGCACATATATCACAGCACATCAATTATAATAAAGAACAGCTCGAAAAAAATTGTCTATTCTATTAAATGTACTATTTGTTATTAGAAAAAGATTTTATATTCCAAAAAAACAAATAATCGTTTACAATAAAAAATTTTATTTGTTCCTAGATTAAAAAATATATATATTCTATTTTGCACACTGAAGTCACAATGTTACAAAGGCACTATTTGATGATGAAAATTTTTAAGTTTATTTACATATGATACAAGCAAAAGTGTTCAATAAAAAGCATTAAGAAAAAATATATTTTTTAAAATTTAATTCCTTCTCGTTTGTAATATTAATAACAAGTTTTTAATTGATTTAAATGCTTAATTCAACGGGAACAACATCCTTCCCTTCGTAATTTTGCAGAACAGGGTAAACCTCTTCCTCCAAGAATTCGACCACTTGTTCTGGTGCTCTGCCAACAAAAGTAGCTGGGTCCAAGAGAGCATCAAGTTGATTGAGAATCGGTACAAAGTACGCATCATTTTTTATTCTTTCAACTAAGTCATTATCTTTTCCGTGTTGTTTGACTTGCGCACCAGCCTCATGGGATAATACACGAATTTTCTCATGACACACCTAAAATAAAAATTCATAATCAATATTCTTAGTTAGTTTTGTTGTTTCTTTAGGTTTGGATCTAACTTGTAATGAAAAATAATAATTTTATACTTCCCGCGCGAACCGATAAAAAAATGACTATTTTATAAGGATAAAATAAAAGTAAAAATGACCTGTCTGTCTCCACCTGCTTTGACCATCGCCATGATAACGTTCTCTGCTGACATAAACGGCAGCTCCTGGGAGATGTGCCTCGCAACGACCTTTGGGTACACGACTAGACCCTCAGTAATATTCTGCAAAGTCATGAGAAGAACGTCAGCGGAAAGGTAGGCTTCAGGTAAGGTGATGCGCCGATTAGCCGAGTCATCGAGAGTACGCTCCATCCATTGATTCGCTGCTGTCTGCAGGGTGTTATTGACCAGGGTCATAAGATGACGAGCTATGCTGCAGCAACGTTCGCTACGCATGGGGTTGCGTTTGTATGGCATAGCAGATGAGCCAATCTGCGTCGTTTCAAATGGTTCCTCGATTTCTTTCATATTGGCCAAGATTCGGATGTCGCTGCAGATCTGAAAATCGAAGGCAAAATTATTACTTTCGACTGAATCCATAAAACCTTGGAAGGGAATTAGTTTGTGAATCTTTTTGGCGATTTTTTTCTGATGCCTTCTCTAAATATTTTAAACTCACTTTATGAACGGTAGCACCCAGAGAGCTGAGGGCATTCAGACATTCAAGATCCACTTTGCGACTGTAAGTTTGGCCGGTTACAGCGTAACGCTTTTCGAATCCTGCCATATGCGTGACCAATTCGTCTAATTTTTTCACCTTTTCGCCATCTCCTACAAAAGATGTACGCACAATTACGATTGTAATATTTTTATTTGTAAAGTTGATGAACTAGATTTATATGTATCATAAAGTGCCATTATGTTTTCTATGCTATACCGACCGTTAAAGAGCTGCAAAAATGAGGCCTGAGTGCCAGTGGTGCCTTTCACGCCACGGAAGCGCAGGTCATTCCTGGCCCGGCGAATCGCCCGCTCGTCCATAAGTAAGTCGTGAAGCCAGAGACAGGCGCGTTTACCTACCGTCGTCAGTTGAGCTGGCTGAAGGTGGGTGAAGCCCAGGGTCGGAATTGACCGGTAGTCTTGGGCAAACTTGGAGAGACGCTTGATCACTGCCGCAAGCTTGGGCAGCAAAATATCAAAGCCGTCTCGCAGAATTATGAGATCCTGATGAAAAATGAGATGTATGAATAAGAACGACTGTTTGAAAGAATAGAATAATTTTTAATAAAACCCTGGTAGAAATGTTCATCAGAAGCTAGCTATTTTCCAGTTAACTTTATGGCTAAAAACGAACATTGCTTCTGTTTCATAATTATGGACCAATCCGATATAAATTATGGCATTTACACTCCATAAAATATGTATTTTAAGTAATAGTAGAACTTTTAGATGAATTATATTATTTTTGCATTATCATTTTTGTTAAAAATGCGGCTATTAAACATGGTTAATTTTCTACCAGAGAATTTATAATAAATTCAACTATCTCTTTTTTTTTATTTTTTAGCTACCTCAAGTCCTCATTGTGAGTCTTATATATGAGTTATTTACAGAAAACGTAAACTTTTTTATTTTCCAATCTTAAAAGATTGAAAGTATTTGAAAAATTCTATAAAAATTAAAAGATGAACTTTTTGACATCTAAAACATATAAATAAATATTAACGAAAATAAATAAGTTCACTCTATAAAAAATCTAAGGTCAGTTAAAATAAATGAACAACCAATATTACAAAAAATAATATACGAGAGATTACTACTAGAGAGTTTACACAATAAATAATTTTAAAACTTTTTGAAATAAAGATATTGATTTATATGTGCATAATTTAAAATTTTTGACTAAAATTGGTTTAAATCATTTATTTTAAAAATCCTTTGTAATTACTGCGTAGGCGCGTAAAAGTGCGCTTATGAGCACTTCGGGTGCAAAGGGTGCCATCCACAATGACTCGTGCAGCAACAGGGAACCTAAAGCAGTTTTAAGTGGCTCCTGAACTACTAGAGTTATAGTGAGATAAAGCATGTATAAATTCGGAATTTCGAAAAATTAACATTCCTGGTAAAAAATCTGAGGCTTTAGACGAGAAAGCTACCACTTCTTAGAATACTTTATATTAAAATAATTATTTTTTTTTTCGTTGGAATTGTTGTTCCTTTATGCAAAAATATTATTATTTTAAAAATTTATCTAGAAAATCAGTAAATTAAACTACTTTTTAACAGATTATTTAATCACATAGTATTTTTCCCCAAAATTGTTTTTGATTTTTTTTAATGATAGGATCGAGATATTTGAATCGGGTGGGTAGCATTCGAAAGAGAATAAAAATACCTATATTTTCTAAAAAAATAATTTTCTAGCTATCGCGGGTTTTTTTTTATTAACAAAAACGTAAAAATTCAAAAATGAAAAAAATGAGTTGTATACCCAACGATTACGGGAGTAAAATTGACTTAATCGGTTCAAAATTCCTTGTAGAGGTAGATTTTGGATAGCTCTTGGTCAAGTTCTTTGGGCAAAATGATTGGTCCATAAATTTCATAGATAATAGAGGATAAATTTTTTTCAACCTTTTTTCAAATCGTAATTTCTCGAGAATGGCTCTATGCATCAACTCCAAATTCATAAACAATTTTGTATGTGATATAGATAATGGGTATGCTAATTTTCATCAAGATCGAACGATCGAACTTTTTTGGATATTTGATATTGAAAATTTTCGTATTTTACAAAGTCAGTTGTCACATGATAACTGAAATTTGGTGGAAATGTAGAGTTTGTATATTTATGGTATAAGACCTTAAGATAAAAGAATCGTCTATTTATCGACTGCGGAGCGGAATAAGGTCGAATTTTAAAGATTAATGAATTTTTAAATCATTGTAAATTTTTAAATTATTTTAAAACATATAGAATGAATTAACATATTTTATATTTGAACTGTATACTATACATATAGGAACGATAAATTAATTTGGAGGAAGCTACGTGCCAATGACTTGGCAGCGGTTTTTATCCAGGAATTACCACCGGTGTCATGTTAGTGTTAAAGCGGGAGTTACCGATGTATTGAGATCGGTTTCTTAAATTACCGTATTATCACCAACGTAACAACTTGTTGCCCCTAAATGGATGATTGGTGCAGCTTTAGGGCACTGATTGCCAAAAACATGGACGTGGGCCATGACGTCGTGCCGTGTAGCCTTTTCTTCTTTGGCAGCAGCTTCGAAGTCGATATCGTTGATGTGCGACTCCATCTCGGCAATTTGTTCTTGAGTAATCGCAAGTCCTAGTGTCTGAAACGTCACGAAATTGTAATTGAACTTTGTTTTGATTCTCTTCTTAACAAATAATAATTATTATGGTTTTATAGAAACAATTAGTTATCTTGCTTAGTGTATTGGTATATATTTTGTTCTGATGCCAAATATCACTATTTAAATATTGTTATAACTTGTTCAATATTTTATAGTTTGAAAGTTACCCTTTTCGATTTTTAATTGCATGATAAAATTTAAATTTAAAACTGATAAGGGATAGTTAAAATGAATAGCTTTATCCGTTGGTAGTGGTATATTGTTAACCAAAAATATGAACCCTGGTATGCTTGACAACCTCCAACGATCAAACACGTAATATCAACGTGATTCACTCGGTATAACCATCATCATTTTCACCCATACATCCGCAGTGAATCATTCCCAACTAAAGAATAAAAAAGCTTGTAAACCTAGAAGTACTAGTTAGTAACCCTATTAACATGACTGTGACACTCCGTGTTCAAAATCTACAACAGTTAAAGGAAAAAATTTCTGAATACGAAAATGGGTCATCGTCGCGAGTCAAAGGCAGCACACACGCCGCAGATGCATCGTTCGGTTTACGGTGAACCGGCATACATGACGATAAGAAGAGGCGCAGGCGCAGGTGTGAGTTGCTTCACCGCGTATACGGATTTATCTTTCTCGGCATGCCCGTTATCAGATTAGATAAGGAGGGCTTGGTTTTTTACTCTTTCGCCTTTTCGCCTCGCAGTCCCGGGTTTCACGCTGTCTCGCGCGTTCCTCTCTTCTCTGGCCGATAGTGAAAATTTTAGTTTTTTCAGATTTTTAAGAACAGTGTTACTAAAATCGGCACAAAATCAAGATGGTGTCTGTGCAAACAATTGGTACGATTGTCATCAAACTTCTTAAATTGGTGAGTTGAAATAAAATTATTATTACAAAATACGAATGAAGTCTTCGTGACTATACAATTTTTTTTTTTTCTTTGAATATATTCGATTGAAATAAAAATTCGCTAATTTTTTTCTGTCGCTTATTAGTTACCGTTATAGAGTATTTTACGAAAATGTTAGTTTATTGGAAGATGAAAATGGGTTTCTTTCACCATTACATTTTTTTTAGTGTTGTGTTTGATTCTTCTGAATAAAAAAATTAAAAACCACTATTTTAATAAATAAATTAATTTGTAGAACATGAAACACAAATTATTCGATTCAAATAACTTTATCCATTTGTTTTAGTAATTGAACACGTTTTTAATGGAATATAATGCTCCTATAATTCCTACATTGAATTGAAATCATTAAATATTACGTTTTCAGTAGTAAAATGACAATGATTTCGGAAAAACGTGGTTAAATCTTTGGTGGGATGATTCTAAAGAATGTTGCTCGATATTAGGGGGTGACGATATAAATTCATTGAATGAGTATTCTTTAGGAACAGACGTGATTCACGCCGGGTCTATCAGACGATAAGAGCGGTATTGTTTGTTGAGTGATACTATATCCGTGGCATCGCGTGCTCAGCACTTGCACCTTCACACTAAGACCAGAATGAGTTTATGGTGCAATGAATACATTTTTCACATATAATAAATATTTATAATCACAGATTAATATTTATTAAGAATTACTTAATATTATCGGTTTTGAACGGTGTAATAAACAATTTCATTGTTATACAAACAAAAATAAGCTATTACTTTCAATTCATAAAAATAAGTTACAGTTTTTCACTAGAGGTACATAATTCCAGCTTGGCTTTATTAAGGATGATAAGTTGCTTCGCTATTGATTAAATGATGTATAACATCTAACTTTATATTATTCTTGACTCATTATTTTTCTCAAGTCATTTAATAAAGACAAATGTTTTTTGTTTACATAAAAAGATCTGATTCATATTGTATAAATGTTATACAAATAATTACAATTTTACAGGTAATAAATTTTATCATCATTATTCTCTATCGAACTGGTTATGGGGGAGAGTTTTTGGGTGTCGGTGGAACATGGAACTTGAATGAGGAAAAGAATCCTGATGCCGAAATAGTTGCATCCGGTGTATTCGTCGGATTTTTCATATACACGAGCGCCGTGCTTATTAGTTTTTGTTTTGGCACCTTGGAACAAAAAAAGACGATAGTGGTAAGTGTACTAAATGAAAATGGTGATGTTTACCGTTCCAAAAAACTATTTTTATTTATCAAAATTCTTTTTTAATTTAGGAAATCATCATGAACTTTGTGGGAATGTTTATGTTTATCGCTGTTGGAGGAACAGCACTTCACTACTGGCACGGTTACATGTCGGAGCACAAATATTTACACGTTGCAAGTGAAAGACAGGTACAGTAATATATAGTAGTTTACTATCAATTAAATTGCAGACTATTCCACAGTCTTATTTAGATACTATTAATTTAATACTTACTTTTTATGATTATTTACTATTTACTACCTAGTCTGCATAAAATAATAGTGATTTCATAAAAGTAAAGTAACTATTTTTGAAAATTTATTTCAACTTGTGTAAAAGATTATTCAGCCACACTCTTAGAACAATAAAAAGGGCGAGTACATAAATCCGGTATGTACTAAAAGGAGTAAATATAGAAAGAGAAATATTATTTTTTGTGAAATTAAAAAATTCTATATAGAATTACTCTTGTTTTCTATTCTTTTAACTGAATTGTCATAGAATATATTTGTTATTTACAGGTTGGTCTGGCATTGGGATCTTTGTGCGTTTTGGAAGGGGCAGCCTACCTAGTTGATCTCATACTGACCTTTTTACACTTCGCCAAGGATGAATTCAGCTAAATAATTTATGAATTACTTTCTTACTTTACAATTTTTTTATACTAAAATTTTTGAAACAATTCAATACAAATTCATTGTGTTTATCACTCGCTAATCATTTAAATGGATTAAGAAATAATTTTAGGATCAAAGATAGTAGTTTTCGTCATTAATTTTCATTTAATTTATAGTTAGTGTAAGTTTGTACTTAATATAGTTAATAATGTAATGAATAATGCAGTATTTTGTACAAAAAGTAGTACATTATTCGAATTTTGCACAAGGAAAATAGTTGTACTTGACCTTTATATTGTATTATTTCTATTTTATTGTACGAATAATTTAAAAAATAAAAAAGTTAGTATTCGAAAATGTCAGCTAAAGTATGAACTATCTTTACTATATATAGTAATATAACCTATTTTTGCACCAACTTCACGATATTACGAGGTTCTGGATAAAAAAAAATATATTTCGTTATATTTGCAAAGGATTCAAAAAAGATTGGAAAATGGTTAAATCTTGTAGTGATTTGTGGAGCAACCCTCATTTGGATCTTAAAATCGGTGCATTGGTAACTCTTCGCGGAAGCTACAATTGATAAAAATATAACCTTAATATTTCACTGAGAAAAAGAAAAAGAAACTCATATTCTTAGATTTTAGGCATCCTGGTAAACGCCTTTCTTATTCATCCGTATCAATTTTTTTGTTATTATCGTATTGTTAACGGATATCACTGTTCGTATCTGACTGTCTTAACTGCACTTATCGTTGCGCATATTTGGTTCGAGACAAATTTCATCACGGTTTGTATCCATAAATTAAATAGAATATAAACAGTAATACATTTTATTTCTAATGCTAAACTTGTTTTTCAATTATTATTTAATTAACGTTTAGGAAGTTGCTTTACTAGTCGTCGCCTTAATAAAACTTCTTGTTGTGACCGCGATATATGCGGACGAGCATCGCCCGCATTATTGGATCAATGAAACTCATCCAATAGAAGAACAATCGCTTATGCATGGGAAGGAACCTGTTAATCTTTACTCTGGTAAATATTATATACTTTTAAAGTTTTAAGAATTACTGTTGTCATATAAATGGTAAAATTAATATTCCATAATGTCTTTTACTTATGCTGCAGATTCGCCGACTACCAGATTTTATGTTTTCTTAGTAGTCAATATAGGTTTGTTCTGATAAATTAATTAAAGTAACAATATATTATTCAAACATTCATAAGAATATAAAAATAACGTTTATTTTATTTCAGTATGTCTAATTCTCATCGTAATCGATATAATATTAAGACTGGTCAAGAAGTAATCCTACTGGGAAAAGCATCTTTCAAATGTATTTTGCAAAATTATCATTTATTTCGCTAATTTTTTAGTGTACGATTTAAATGGGCTAGTTTTTAATAATTAAAATAATCACACTAATTGATCATTTTTAGTTACAAAAATTAAATTTTATATATTTGATACTCATTAAAAATATACAGCATTAAAATATTTATCGAGGTTTCTTCATTACTTCAATTCATTCTTTTTATTTTTAACGAGAAATGCTAAGTCGAAAGCTATTAGAACTGCTGCTGAAATCGAGAGAAACTATTAGCTGTTAATAAAGAATCACTTGTAAAAAAGAGCTTATAGTAAGAATAGAAGACGAACCAGCAATGACGGGAAATAAAGAGTGCCAGTGAAGGTGCGTGAATACAGTGATCAGCATCATTATAAAATATGTGATCAAAAATATAATTTCCTAAGGATAAAATTTAATATAAATTTTCAATATTTTATATATCATTATTGGAAAAATTCATATCTGCAAGCTGTCTATAAGGGAAATGATTCATTACCAGCCACGCCAAGGTATCTTCAAATACATAGATGAATACGTATGCCAAAGAGATTAGAAACCATCCGTGCATTGACCATACTCCAAAGATATAACGGCCGTTTATAAGTATGATTATGCCAATAAGACACGTAATCTTAAAAAAATAGATTAGATAGAAAATAAGGTTGAATAAAAATGAAAATAGAAAACTCAAATATAACCTATAATTTGTAATAAATATATACATAAGACTTACGCATTCAGCTAATCTAAGGACGAAATTGATATTTTCAAATAACTGCTGTGCTTCTTTAACCATTTTAGTTATAGGGTTATTAAATTGTATTTTTATATATTTATTGTATAAATTTTAAAGGCTATTTTAGATATTTGTGGTAAACAAAACTATACGCTCAATGAAGACAGTCACTTTTTTTTTACTAAATGAATGAATATTTACAATAATTGGAATTTCGAATCAGATACGTTTTTAAAATTGCATTGTAAGCTATTTGTTTTATATTGATTTTTTTTAATTATGACTACGTCATTTTGTTTATACCTATAGGTGTAGTTAACTAACGCCAAAAGCATTTGTCAGTTTTTGTCATTTTTAAAATCTTATTTCTTATGAGTTCTAGATTTTAATATATCCCTTGAGTGAACTAATTAATGAATAGTTTACAAAAAATTACGAATACTAAATTTTATGACAGGTAACTTAAACTTGAAATGTTTGTTTTTCTCCTCACTTAAAAAACCGGATATATCCTAAAGTCACTTACATGAACGCTAACATGTCTCTTCTGCGCATCCAAATTCTCATTAAGTCTGTAAATGAATGTAAATGACTTTAGTTATTTTAAGTAATAAGCCAAATTCACTGTTTTGACCTATTACACGTAGATGTCGACTTTTAATTGTTAATGACTTATACAATAACACGTCCTCTAAAAGTTAAAAAACCTAGTTTTTAAAGTTTATATTCAAGTGATAAAAATTTTTTATTGTTCTAATTAATTAATAAAAATAAAAATATTTTGTTAAATGTAAGAATTGTTAAATGATTTAATTTTAACAGATAATCCCCAAATGTTACTTATCTTCAATGTAACCAGCATCGTTTGACACATGGAAACATCTCTCTCTCCCTGTCAGCATAATACATGCTTTATTTAGTCGTCGACGTTATTACCGGAACGTATTATTCTTATTGTGCATCATGATGCCCATTATTATCATGGGCATCAATTAGAACTACTTGACCTCGTAGCGATGCGTCGCCGTCTCTGACTAAAGCGATACTACTATACTCGCTATCTCTATTTTAAAAATTTTTGTCGTGGAACTGCAATTGATCAATTTGTCCTTATTGACGGCGCAAACGAAATTTGCATTAGAAAGCTTGGAATGCGATTATCTTATGAGTTGCGAGAAGAAATACAAATTATAGCACTATCGCTTTCTTTTCAAGTGATTTACTTTCTTCTAACATCAAGAAATTATAAAAAAATAACATTATGTAGTCGAAATACGTATAATTTAACATAGAAATCGACATAAAAGTAACATGTTGGATTGATACCTTTTTTCATACTAAATAAATAAAAAGTTGTAACATTCGCGATAAAAAGCAAATGTTATATGAAGCACGTAATTCTAAAACAATCAAATGTATTCAAGAGTCCTGATCGCAATTTTCGATTGCCTGTAAGTATAGATTCCACAACAAAGAAATGCTTATCGAATCGAGAATTTTTTTTATCGCGTTCGTGCCGTCCACCTTCCTTGTTTTTATGAAAACTCGCCGGTGGTGCGACTCCGCTCGCGATCGATTGACTTGCTCGCAACAGCTCCCGCCCAAGCCGCAGGATAACAGCACAGGTGCGCGCTCATATAGAAGGAGGCCGACAGGATTTTTTCGTGGCCAGGTATACAGTCAGCGACAAAAGGACCACAACTACCGTAGGTAGGTACTATGAGAATTATGGCAAAAAGATAATGAGCATAGAAGTTATTTTTCTTCAATTTTCAGTTATTATTATTGGCAAAGGTTTGTAGGAAGGTCGTTTTTTACGTATGCTTATTCAGTAAAATAAGATATAGAGTATGTGGAACAAAAAGTACTAACTTTTGAGATGAACCTTGAAATCCCATTGGAATGTTCCCAGAGTTCTGACAGAGTCTAATAATTACAAGATTTGCTTAGAATAAAAGTTAATGAAACTAATAAAATAATTAGGTTAATAGAGAGGTGACAGAGTGAAATATGACGAGTCTTAGCTTCGTTACAAGATAGTTCTACCATTCTTTTTCTCCAGGAGTTTCCGGTTTTGGTATATATATATATAGAGTTTTGTGCATGGGTTCGTAAAATTGTACCGAGAAACATTGTTTGCCTATTTAGGTCGCTGAAATATTACTTTTATTGTGCGTTAAGTATAACACTCGTACTCTCTTTCACATATAGATTCATAGAATGTACTATAGGTACTATAGGTAAAATAAAATATTTGAAAGAAAATTTTTTAACGCCAAAAGAACATTCATGTATGTAAATTATGTACAGACTAATATTTTATGTACAAGCAGTAATCCACTTGGTATTAAAAGTATATAGAAAGATGTACAATATTTTTATATGTGCATACTTTTTGCATGTTTTTAAATGGGATTTAAAATGAGAGAATATGAAAATTATTTAAAAAGAAAGTGCATAGTAATTATTCGTAACACACACTAATTGTTAATCTTGGAGACTCTTTGTAAATGTAATGACGTTTTTATTATGGAACAAAGTATGCATAAAGAATATGCGCGTTAGTGGTATTTTTTATTGTTTTTTTTTTTTATAAAGTGCAGTAAGGTGAAAGATGGCCGAAGTAAATAAAGTTTTAATGAATGTTGTGTATTGATATGAGTGAAATGAGCAGTTTAATCTGAGTCCTAAAGTCATGAGGAGAGCTGAGAGCAAATACGTGTATATAGGACCGCGCCCATGTGCAGGGATACACAGTACGCCGTGCGCGTCTCTCGAGCTCCCACCTCCTCCGCATGCGCGTATACACGTGTGCAGTCCACACTGCCACACACTATACCTATACCTGTGCGCCACTCTCTACTGCGCCGATGCGCGTGTACCTATATATAGCAGCCAGCCCCACTCTACGTGTGTTTACGTTTTCACCGTTCCGTTCCCCTCGCCGCGCGGCCGCGGGAATGTGTGTACGCGCCATCGTAGTGGAGTATAGAGTGTAAATTTCGAGCTCCCATTCCTCCCAATCCTCCCATTCTTCAATCACACTGGGCTTTACTACTCTACCCATTCTACCTGTGCTTGTTTTGACTCTACACTATTAGCTATAAGTATAAGGCCTTTTTCGCTTTCTTTTTTCAGCGGAGGGAATGAGTGTTTTTGCATGTAGACTGGTTTGATAAGTCTGTGCAATAACATCGCGAGAATTCCCGTTCGCTTTTAAGACCGCGTTCCCGATATGGTTGTAAGGATTACGAATATTATTTTTCTCCATACCACTCGCATTTCGATTCACTCTCCTCCTCACTCTCTCTTTCATACGGACAGTGATTCCCGTTTTTATATGTGATCATATAGCTGTGTAAGGCTTTGTAGCATGTAATTCTTTTGTTCGTGCTTACGGAAAACGACCGTGGAAAAATAAAGGTTAAATTATTGTTGAAACATGAAAGTTTGATGTCACTGCGCGCTCTACCGTTTGCATAGAAGGTATCGTTTGCAGGGCAAGAAAAAGGTTAACTATACCATGGCGATAATTTCTGTCAGGGATACTCAGATATAACACATTCAAGGCAATTTTTAATTATTTTTTGCCTATTTCATAAAATAAATATTTCAGTGAGTTTCTTCCAAGTAATTAATTTCACTTGTAGGCTATGAAATCCTAAATATAAATTACTTATCTGTACTCGTAAACTCCTTTAGTATTAATAAAAATTGCGCGAAACGGAATCCACTGGAAATACTTGGTATAGGTAGTATCATGAGAGACTGGCAAGAAAAGCCATTTGAGCTGAAAATAAAAGGCGTTGCCTCTTCCGCGTTCCGTGACTCGCGTGACTCATCTTCGCCGCAGCAATTGTTATTTTGCCTCAAATTTCCGAGCCCTTCCCCCGGCCCCACGCGCGCGTACTACAACACTTGTTATAAGTAGTACCAAGTACTAGAGGCAGGGTACGTGGCGTTCATTTCACCATCCTGTTTTCCTCTTTTCCTCTCTCACCTAGCCTGTTTTACGCTAACATTTCTTAGTAGAAGATATTTTCTGTGGAAAAAGCATTTTTTTCTACAACAGTGCTTCCGAGGTAAATGGCGAGGCAAATGTAACGTGATGACAGATAATTGCCTTGGTTACGTAAGCGCGTTAAAAAATAATGAGCCATGAAATCACAATATGTATGTATATATAAGATCAGGAAGGGCAATAATAATTAAGTGAAGCGAGCCTTATCGTCTCAAGATTTGTTAAGGTAAAATAATAAGTAGGTGAAGAAATTGCCGCCACAGCTCCCATCGCATAGGCCATAGCTAGAGCTACGTGCATTCGCCGCGGCTGAGGTGCGCAGTGAGCGCGAGGCCTCCTCCAGCAGCACGGCAGCAGCACGGCAGCAGCACGGCAGCAGCTCGCAGAGCGCGGCGGGCAGCGTAGTAGGGGCAGGCTGCGCGTTATTTCAAACAGCGGGAGAGTAGAGCGTAGACCTGCGCGTCGCGCGTTCCAGTTCGACTGACGCCGCGCGTGAGCCAAGACACTTTGAGTCTGCGTGTGTGCCGTGTCGCCCCTCGCGAACCAGAGCTGCAGGTAGATATGCTGCCCAGGCGAGTGATTCACTCGCGACTCTGCATGTGTGTGTGTCTGTGTGTGTGATTATGTCAGTCCGAGGGTCGTCGGCCGCGCCTCTCCTCCGTCATTTGCCTATAGTGCAGTGAATGCGCTCGTAGGCGTTGCGCCGCGAGTCGAACTGGTTGTCACTCTGTCATCGCTCGCGGCGATCCTCGGGAGATGGAGCGCACTCTGACGCGACCGAGGACGCGACGATCGTCTTTGTCTTGCAATTAGCTGCCGAACGAGTGTTGTGCACGCGGAAATGCTTTCGCGTCCAGAGAGAGAGAGAGAGAGAGAGAGAGAGAGCAGTAGGTATTTTATATTTAAAAGAGTAATGCGCCTTGAGCGGGGCGTTATGCTAGCATTTTTCGGCACAGAGCCCCACCTAAGAATTTCCAAATGTTGAAGCTGCACAGCCATACCCCGGGCACGTAATGTACTCGAGCAGAGAGACGGACAGGGAAAAGGAGGAGTAGCCCACCCGTGAAAGGTCACTAGTCCAGGCGATATGGCAATAATTATTCAACAGTTATTCCGGGACTCCGCGGCTTGCTCTCTCGCGAGCAGTGGTTCCCATCGGCGACGAGAGAGGATCTCTCTCCACGCGGCAATATTGCCCCGCGCAAGGACACTGCGCCCGTGCGTGCAGATATACTACTACTAGAGTTTCGCTGTTTTCCAGTTTCATTTTCAGACAGTACTGCATGCTTTTCAAGTGGAAATGTCGACTGGCTTTGTGCCTCTCAAAAACTATGTCACGTTAATGTTCAATTGACTTTGATATGTTATTAAAATGTTGCATTTTGCATCAGTCTTGATGGTAAATTTGCCGTAAATTGAGTCAGAGCTAGCGGGTTGTATTTTCACATGAATGTAACATTCGCCTCTTCTTCTATGAATTCAAATAATGTTTTATGAAAGAAAATAAAAGAAGCAATTTGAAAAGATTTTCTTTGTACGGATGTTTGTTGTGAATGAAGAAAAGTCGATCAATTCTTTGAAAGGGAATTTGTGGTTCGATAAGAGTGTCACTAGGCCAACTTTTCTCTTTCATTTCGAAGAAACTCTTGATTGTATGTATGTATATATACAGGCTATTTAAATTCCATCGTGTCGCGGTTTTCTGCACCGATCCAGCATTTCTCGCTTTAATTACTGGCGATTCTTTTTGCAGCGCAAAATCAACCTTGCCGCAGTATGATTCCATACATATGAGGGAATTCATAAAAATTTACACTTTATATTATATTGACGGATAATACATATTCTTTACTCTTTATATATATGACAAAATATATGGAAAAAATCATATATACAATGAAAAAGGTCTTCGTGACACATTTTTTAAAAGGTTTTATTAAACCTCAGCCATTTATTCCAGAGTATCCTAGCTACATAAAGTTTCAAAATAGGAAATAAATTTAGTTTTTTAAAAATGTGTTGATTTCTTCAAAATTTACAAATGTTTATTATTGAGCATCGAAAAGACAAAAACACTCTAAAAAGTCTGAGCTGTCGATTCCTGCGATTTCTGTATTTTTAGACTTTTGTAACTTTTGAAGAAATCAACATTTCTTAATGCTCAAAGAAGTAAATGAAAGCTCTTTCTTCCAGTTGTATTTTATCGTATGAAACTTTATGAAGGCCTTAAAAGAGAATATATGCCTCAGAAAAATGTTTTTCATTGTACGCGATTTTTATACTCTGTGATATAAGAAAGAATAAAGAAGGCGTTTGAAAAAAATGTTCACCCGTTTATAAGAACTTTATTTTGCCTAAAGTGTCGTTTCACGTTTATGTATATAATATCAAACTAGGTCTGATGTTAATGAAACATTGAAAAATGTAATAAGAGGACGAGAGTCTGTAAAAAGTGAAAATGTCAGCTAGTAAATAATCGTTGTAGTTCGATGAGTAGAGATTGAGAGATAGTTCAGGCGACAATTAGGCACGGACGAAAGCAAAAGCTCGCGCGCTCTGTACTCCGTTTGGCCGAGAGCGCATTCCTGCGATGCGGCATTCGAAAAGACACAATGCCGGCGGCGCGGAAAACTCTCCCGTGACTCCCTTACTCCTTAAACAGTTAAATTTTCCATTTCCAGTTATAACGGAGCTGCTAGCTGCTAAGGCTGCGGCTGCGCCGGCGACTCATACACACGCCCTTGGATCTCGGGAGGAGGGGGAGGAGGGCCAGAAGAGAAGGGGGATCGGTTAAACGTCGGCGCTGGGAGATTCGGACAGTCAGTCAAGCTGGGCGACAGGCGAGGAAGACACAAACGGGTTAGGATGGCGGACGAAGCGGGAACGCAGATCCCGAAGGATGTGGACGTCGACACCGTCAACTCCAAGTCGATACTGATCAAAGTCGTCGAAGTGGTACGTGTCCCGTGTGCGCGGCCGCTTTTGCCTCGCGGCAGTCTATAAGAGCTGCGTGGGATGTGCCTGGACAGTTCGACGATATCGCACAATAAGCGTGGCTATATTTACAGACTGGTCAACGGACTCTTTTGTATTATTAAGTTTTTTACGGGCATTGAAATTGTGATATATGTGTGTGTTCTATGATGCAACAGAACTTGCTCCCAATTTCAAATTTCAATCTTCCCTACTGTGAAATTTATCTGAAAATGTCAAGAATGCAACTCTTAAAACAGTAAAAATACCGAATTCAATGACAACAAGCTAATATGAAATCCTACTTTATTTGTTAAAATATCTTATCGTACCATTTTTCGACCTTTTCAAGGAAAAAGATTTTTTAAAAGCTTTTAATTAAGATATTGCTCATTCTTTTTTATACGTTCAACTAAGGGTGGAAGGCTGAAGAAGAGCGACATTTGTGTGAGGATCGAGTGCAGGGTTAATAAACGCTAATCTGTCGATTACTTGGATCACAGACTATAAGTATTGTTGATATAATAAGGCAGGTGGAGAACCAGAGGCCATGTGTATAGAGACGATGC
Organism: Torymus auratus; assembly: GCA_900474315.1. Taxonomy (NCBI): domain Eukaryota; kingdom Metazoa; phylum Arthropoda; class Insecta; order Hymenoptera; family Torymidae; genus Torymus; species Torymus auratus. Next base: position 50,856 of record UXGD01000290.1, on the reverse strand, counting down.
TCCAGTTTTCGCAATGTATAATTTATCTTGCTATAGAAGAGGACGGGGGGTCCGGATCACAGATTTCGCTGAAACATTGGGATAGATTTTTTAATTTATAAATATGGTGAAAGCTCCAATATTAGACCCTAACGCTAAAAATTATGCCATATTTTGACCCCTTTCATAACTCATTTTGTCGAGTTTTATTTTCTATTTTAGAAATGATATTGAAAACTCTCCAAAGTTAATTGGTTAGCGCGTTTTAAGAAGAGGCTTTTATTATCTAAGACTTTTTTCAAAATAAAACTAAAAATGTCCAGACTTTCAGTTTTATTTTAGCGTTAGAGTCTAATATCGCAGCTTTCTTCATATTTCTACATCCAAAAACCTATCCCAAAGTAGTTATTATAAAATAGAAAATATTTGATAAACTTGCCAAAACTAAGTGACTTCTCATTATTTTATTATTTATACAAGATATACATTTATATATTAAAGTAAAAGTGATAAAAATAAATAGTTAATGATTAGTTTATTTTGAAAACTCGGTGAGCAATAAAATTGATATTTTAACTCATTTCTGTTATAGGTTCTGTCCGTATTTGCTATAGGCCTGATCGTCGATCCATTCAACTCGTTCAACCGGGTTTTATACAACCAGACGAAGCCGAAACTTGACGACATTGCCACAATCTACATAACGATCGCGGGCTTTATCATCATCAACACCATCTTTATCCTCGGCCACCTAATGGGTGACCGCATGCCGAAGCGAACGGTAACGTACTGTTTCAACACAAAATTCTCGCGCATCCGTAATTTTTGGGTTGGCTTACTCATACACATTAGATTAACAGGAAATGCGATCAACCTGACATGATGTATATCTAGTTTCTGCAAAAAACTAACGTTATAAGAATAGTATATAGTATTATAGGCCATATGTGATAATTAATTTTGAACGATTAGTTTACTGGCAATTCAACTGCTTTTTAGTATAAAAATTACTATTCGAAGAAAAAATATAGTAACATCCAAAAAGCATGAAAAACGTATATATTGGCGGAAAGGTATAAATCGCAGACTATAGTTGTGGTTTATACGAATAAACGCAAAGCCCAATAAAAATATAATGAGAATCGCGTTTACTGTATAGAGACGCTACACTTCATTGCGCAACGATGCGAAGGACGGAACTATTTTTCACCAAACGTTCGAAAACCCATGTTCTATCGCGATAACTTTTGCAATTTTGAGCTTTTATTATTGTTAAATCAATTATCGTAGTGAATTTTAATTAAAAGCTGAAATTTCATATTTTATAGATATAGTTTTTGTCCAGAATAAAGATATAATAATATGTAGAATGTATTTTAAATGAAAGTCACATAAAAAACCGATGTTTTGAATTTGATTTCAAGTTAATACAAGAAATGTAATAAAAATGATACCATTGACGGGGAATCAGAAAATACTGAAAATAAAAGGTTTGTACATGTCTTTTAATTGTAAAATTTTGAGCGCAGTCCGTGCTGTTCTCCGCCGTGGGAACAATTCTCCACATCGTAGCGGGCGGCTTGATTGTGCACAACTGGCGCAGACTCCACGGCAACTACGCTTACATTTACAACAACACGTACCCGAGCAAGCAGTACGTGGATATGCTCATCTCTGGCGGTGTCTTCACCTTCGTTAACGCTGCCGTCTTCGGCGTCGACGTCTTCTTCACGATTAAGTATTTCTAGCACGAGGCCAGCAACGGCAGAGGCCGTCAGGCCAGCCCCGGCCTCTTCGTTATCTTCTAACGCCGCGCAAGTGCCATCATCGGCGCACGGACCGTTATTATGAGTTACTGTACACGGTTTTTCGCGAGTGCGTTGCTTGAGGACTATTTGAAAGAGGAAAAGTGCAACATTTTTCAATCAAACGTTAACGTTATAAGAAGACCGATTAATAATCAGCCGATATTTCACACGAGTGATGCACTCTTTTTACAAGATCCCACGTCACTTTTCACACATTAGTTTGTATACGCAAAAAATGGAGTTTTCTATACTTATTTTATACAAAATTTATACGCGATATAACCGATTTATATACGCCAATCTCGTAATGAATATTCAAGCAAGCAAAGGGCTGAATTGCACGCGTTAATATGTACAATTAAATAGCTTCAACTTAACTGAAGCAATGTAGAAAATAATGACGCTTTAACAAGTAGTTTACAGTCAAGTTTTTTGCTGCAATTATAGTTTTGAATCTTTTGTTCTAGCTCAATCTCTTGGTTATATGTCAATTTGTGTGTTTATTTGTTTTGATGGCTGAATTTTATTGTTGTGAACACAATGCTGCAATCCCAAAGTAGAATTTTAACTCTGTATTATTGTTAAAACATCGGGGATTATCAAGTCCCGTGTGAAAATCATTATAAACAGAGAAATATGTGTTGTTGTTCAATTTTAAATTTTTTATAAATTTTATTAGAGTACAAATCGTACAAAGATTATTAATTATTCTTTCATTTCAATGATCTTTTTAATTGGGTACAAATTTACTGTGAGTACAAATATTTTGGAAATAAGAATAAATTCCTTCAATCTTTACAAGGTGGAAGATGCATTCGGTGGATTGATAAAAGGAAACGTTTTTCTCCGTTTGCAAAACGAGCCCCACAGAAGAGCATTGGCGCGCCTTGGAAACGCGCTCACAAACACAATCCGTCCTACATATTTATAACATGTAATACGAAGTCTTCGCGTGTAATATAGTATACACGGACCTCGTGTAATTAATCCGTCCATAATCGACACTATACGTATTACGTAAGTCAGAGCATAATTAATCGCCTTTTCGTGTTCGTAATGATTAAGACATCATCTACAATTGACGAAAAAGTATTTTTATTTTTTTACGTTATAATTATTATATGCGATATATTTTTTTTGTGTTACGCGGAGGACAAATTCTATTTATACTTACTTTATATGTATATGATGCAAACGATATAATTACTAGAAATCATAAGAGCAATTATGTGTAAAAATCATAATCATGTACCTATAGTAAATATCGTTGTAATGGCTTTAAAATCATGCATAAGTTCTGTATTAGAAATATATGCAGTTGAACAAACGAATGCGACAATTATGAATCTCTAAAATATTTTTATGTAGGTATTAATAGTTGAAAGTTATAATTTTATAAAATATTATATTTATACAGAGTTTTTAATGATATTGAAAGATTTAAATAGATTAAAAGTTAAAAAAAATTTCGTCGAATATCATTGTATGTATATGTAGATTTTTATTTTGCAGAAACACTCTAGGCTCTGTATTTCACATTTTTTGTTTTCATGGCTTACGTCAAGCGATAAAAATTTTCCGAATTTCCGACGATAGTCAACAAGTGCCAGAATAACCTTCAACATACTCTTGTTTATGCAAAAAAAATCTCAAATTGTTTACATTAAAAATGATTGGACCAATTTACGCTTCACCCATTGTACACTGCGAGAACGAAAAAGCTACTGCGTTCATCAAACCTATAAGGATATTTCAGCTTGTAATTGCACAAAAATATTGTTTATTAAATTTCAAATTTTAACGAAATCTGCAATGTGATTTTCATTGGCACCTAATAAAGGTTTTGGAAAGTCTATTATTTACGTTGACCTGGCGCACTGTTTTCGGGGGTAATAATCCTTTCGGCACTTTTGAGGCTGCCATGATTCTGGATGTGATGGTTATTTTTCTTTTGGTAACCATAGTGGACATTGTAAGTCAGTGTGGCAAAGATCCGATTCCCGACACGCCAGTAAGTAAACAATAATAGGTAGTCTAATGATTAATTAGGAATACAGAACTTAATAACGCCAACTGCGTTCGTGAAAATACGCGTTAAATATTTATTTGAATGGATAAGATTTTGATTTTATTTAAAAGTATATTTTTTGTTTTATTTCTCATTCAGTACTTAAAATACAATTCCTTTCAGTAGTATCATTCATAAATCAAATACAATGTAATATTTGGAATTGATAAATTATGATATGAAAAGATAAGAATGCAACATAATTCTCTTGATCGTTAAATGTGCACTTAACATTACAAGTATCATCCATTACTCATATCTTTAAACTTCCTTTACTAGATGTTCTTATTTGGGATTCTGGCAACTGTAAGCTTTTCACTGATAGCCGTTGATATGTTCCTCGTCACGTTAAAGGAGAACACAACAGGAATTTGGAGACTATTTATCGGTATACTATTTTCCAGTGCATGCGCGGTTTTACGTTTGCTGGATATAATTTTGATCTTTCTTTATGGCTATTAAATCTTTTTCAGCACGTATAGCAGAATTATGTTATAATGAACGTAAATACCAATATACTAATTATATTATCGTAAGAGCGGAAGTTAACTACACGGAGAAAAATAGTGTAGGAAAACTTACTATATAAACTACAAATTCTCATAAAATTTACTACAATTTTTACTATGAATATAGTAAACTTTATGAAACTTTGAATTCGTTTCAAAGTTACTATCGAATATAATAATTTTTCTTATGTTTTATAGTAAATTTTCCTACAACATTTCTCTCACTGTACTGTTTAAATATATAACAGTTTTTTTTGCATTTGTGTTTTTCGAAAGTCGGTTTAAAAAGGCGTTAGAAATTTGGAGGCACCGCCTCAGCAATGAGTTTTTTCTTTTCTATACAATACGTAGAATGAATAACCAAGAAAAATGCCCAACAAATGAAAAGAGTCTTGTGACAGATTTCTAACCATACATGAATTTTTTCTTGTATCAATTTATTATGGGAAAAATGGACGAAAAACGGTTACTGGTGATGACCAATAATAAACTCACAAATGCGCACAAATTTTCGACGAGAAGAAAACTGAAATAGAAGAGTTTTAATTTAAGTTAAGCATCGTTAAAATCGGAACCTTCTGTGCAAAATGATCAAACAAGAGGAAATTGATAATTTTTTTGTCATTTTTCACGATTTTCATATACTTAGGAGTTTCCCCGATTTTAACGATTCTTAGCTTAAGTTGAGTCTTCTACTTTAATTTTCTTTTTCTGGAAAACATGTCCTTGTAGTCCATTTTTCTCACGTTAATTTGATATAAGAAAAAATTCATGTACGGCTAAAACACTGTCACAAGACCGTTTTCGTTGGTTGGACATTTATCTCGTTTATTGTATAGAACGAGAAAGAATTTATTGCAGAGGTGTTTCTCCAAATATTTTTTTTCTTTTTTTGAACCCTTTAAGTGTGGATTTTTTGTAGAATGGCTGATATAATATTATTATGCATATTTGTTTGATAATTAATTTGTTGTAAGTCATCAAATTCTTATTTTAAGCTACTTATAAGAACTTCTTGGCTGATAGAATAACTGTCTAATAAATTTTAACGATGTACCTATTACTAAAATTGAATGTTTAGTTTTGGAGCCCAGGAACAATGAACCATCAATTTGTCACAGTACACAGAAAAGCATGATTACGAAATTATTCCGATGAAATATAAGTACTTATTCTACTGGAAATTACTATTAATTACAAATATATACAAAAATTGAACTAGCAGTGAAAGAAATGAAATAAAATTAATATTCTATTGATAAATCTTGTTCGAGCTACAATAAGTAAAAGAAGACATTACGCCTGCTTCCATCGTCGAGGACGGTGTCCTCACAGGGCCCTACCCATGCAGTCATTGGCGGAAATCGCGCGAACCACGAGCCAGGTGACGACCTTGTCCCCCTTTACCACCTAACCGAACACCGCACACGTCTTCGTACCTCGGAATCCCTCCTCTGTCCTTGCTGTATATTGTTCCCAATCTCATCCAAAGCTGATTAGCTCTTTGTTTTTGTCTTGCTTTTTTCGTTTTTCATGGGCAGTTGCCTAATATTTTCTCGACTTCCCACGATTATCTGCAGATGCTGGAATCGCGCCACGCACGTTACGTACGTCGCGAATACCGATGCGCCTATTTTACGTGACAATTTTTTGTGAATCGACATATGATAAGATTTGATCAAATTTTAATCTTCTGAAATTAAACTTTCCCACTCAAATGATTAATTGCGATGGCTTTGTGTTCCATTCATTTTGAACGAGTAAATTACTTATCCTAAAATTTTAAATTCAATCAACACCACAGAAAATTACCATAGAAAAATAAAAGATGTAATGTACATAATTAGTGTCACAATGCTTAAAAACATTTCATACAGATATCTATACATTTTTAAATATATCATTAAATAAAGTTTAACTCAATATTGAAATACATTATTAAAAAATTTATTTATAAACATTTACAATTTATAAAATTTTCTAATACATACATTAATTGAAAGAAAACATTGGTAATGTTTGTTTTTCACTTTGTACATGATGAAATTAAAATAGCTTTAGTATATGTTAATAAATATTGTACATAGTAGAAAACAAGTTGAATGAAATTTTTTATTTAAAAATACAGAACACATAATTAGATTATCTATTCAAGAAAAATGCATGCGAATAATAAATGATAATGTGTAGTATACGAAAAGCATATTCATAATCAATTTGTTATTGATTACGTAAAGATTATAGAATAATATGTAACAACTATAGTTTATAAATCTTGATGGAATGTGGTTTGATCAGAGTTATATAAATCTCAATTTATATCATTTTTAGACAACAAAGCTTAGTAACAAAAACAAGCTGATGAATAGACGAACTATTGATTCATCATACGTGTATAACAATTACCGAACTCAAATTTAACATATAAAAATTTATTATCTTGCATAAATCATGATTTTCTCCTATATTAAAATTGAAATAAACATAATCGTCAATATTTTCAAGTAAAACTTACTTGTGTAGAAAACTCTAGTTAGAGTTCAACAAGGAAAAAAAAAAAAAAAAAAAAATTATTGATTCGTTGTTCAAGTTGTACGTTATATAAAATTATGCAAGATATATAGAGTAATTTTTCATAGCATATAGAAATAGAAACGTAATATTCGTAATTATCTAATCTTAAAAGATTGATTCTAACCAAGTAACACATTACGATTGAGAATTGGTCTTGCATTTCTAATAACCTTGTAATACAATCTACCATTTTGTACATAATTAAATTTATCATTGCAATATTCAGGAACATGCATGTTTAAATTTAAGCTGCTACTATTATGCATAACAGGTATTGCAGCATGAACATTATCCATCATTGCTTTCCAAGGAAATGGAATATTAAAAGAATTATTTAGTTGAGCAATATTTACATGACTATTTGAACTACCATATTGCATTATGTTCCATGGAAAATGTAGTACAGAGCAGTTTCTCGGATTTAAGAATGCTGGTGTAGCATTACTGCAATAATGCAAACTATTATTCAAATCATTTTTTGATTCATCACTATCAGAATTTTTAGAAAAGTCTGATAAAGATTCATCTGACCTCGTTTTGAAAGGACTATCATTAAATGTATCTTCATTATCACAGACTCCTTGTTCATAAATGCTGCTTTGATTCATATGAGGTGATTGTATAAAATTATCATTGAAATTCCTTTCACAATTATTCTTAAATGAAGAATTTTGGAAATGATTTTGCTCACTTTTTAAAACATTTAAAATTTTGGACTTAGACGAGTTTTGTATTGGTCGCTTTTTATGACCTTGTTTAGATAGGATTTTTTGTGAGTATTCCTCTTGGAAACATTTCTTCTCACTCCCAATCACAGTTTTTGTTAAAAGTACATGTCCAGAATCGTTGCATACTCCCTTCTCTTCGATCTTTTAAGTAAATAATTTTATTAAAATAATGTCCCGTATCAACTATACTTTAAAATACAGCTTTGATTAAAAAATTTGATTTTTAGAACATATGATTTATTACAATTAAAAATTTTAATATTTTGTAAAATGAAAATAATTAAAAGTATATATGTATGTGTGTGTGTGCGTGAGAGTGGGTGTGTATACAATTAATACATGAAATAAATGCAAGTCTTTTTTTATTTAAAAATTGTGAAATATAATAATAAATAAAAAATTTTAATATCAAATTTTCGGAATCAAAGTTATCTTTCCTTTATCCAGCCCAAAAAGAACGATTTCGTATTCATTTCTATAGATGATGATAAAAATTTCCAGAGACCACAGAGATCGCATTACGAAGACGACGTAAGCATGAAAGCGTATACAAACAACTGATTAGACGACGACCTCGGGTGGCCTGGAATTTCGTAAAGCTTCCCCGGGGGTCTTGTACAATGCGTAACAATTTTAGTTTAACAAGATTCATATTTATTTTTGAATATTTATAAAAACGACGTAAAATATAAAATACACAAATATAAGAACGGATTAGAATTAGTACAGCACAGAAAATGGGAAAAGTAGAAACATTTTTTAATGTAACGAACCATTTCAGCTTTGGCCAGGTATATCCACAGTTTCCGCCACGTGCTAAACTTGTTTTGATCACTGAAATTGTAACGCATCTCCTTGGACGCGTAGCGCGTTGCCAAAGGGCTCCTGTAGTCGCAGAACTCGCTGTTCCTCTCACCCATTTTTGCAAACCGTTTATCACGTTATTCTAAAGAATTGAAGGAGCCGGTCGAACGGAGTTACAGCGTACGCCGTCAGCTGATTTCGCGAACTGTGACGATGTACTACTAATGTGCTTTTGCGTTGTCTTGCGGTGCTGCAATCTGCTGGAGTTTTCGGCAAGTTAGCAGCGCGCACGTGATGGTTCGGAGCGCATGTTTGAATGATAGACGCGTTGCAGGCGCGCAATGAAGCTGATTCTTTAGATTATTGATATAAAAAGTAACGTCTACAAATCGCTCTTGCGCAATTGTTTGTTCAATTATTTAACCATTGAATTAAATTAGTAACGAATGAATATTAGTAGAAAATAAAAAATGTTTGCGTCTTCTAAATCTATTAATTACATTAATTACATTATCTTTTATTACATTAAACGATTATCGACACGTAAAATTCGTGGCAAGTGGTTGAAGAGAATAAAATGTTAGATAGGAAAGAGTGGTTAGTCTGCAGCTATATTTATTCTCTATGCAAGCTTCCTTACGCGGCTAAGTAGTAAAACTTCTTGTCAACAGTCTCGTCGCGCATTTGCGCAACCACGCGTTAGTCAAGACAGTCACGTTGGAGGGTACCTACGATATTTCCTTTTTTCTAATCGTAATCTCGCGTGCTAGATTTTTGCCGCCGATACGCGCCAGAGAAAAATACGCGAAAAGGGAGTCGCAAGGTCGACGATGTTTCTCTCTCCCAAACGGAAAGTCCTTAATAAGTATACGCGCGCGACTCGCCGGTGCGTGTACGAGTGAAAAGCCATCGTTCAGCGAAAGTACCCACGTTCTATTTTCACGCGGGGGACGCGAGATACATCATTATGCGCTGCTCCTATGGAAAACGCGCCGCGAGTCTAATGGCCGCTCGTGTATGCGCTTCGGTGCTTTGTAGTCTTTTTGTCTTCTATGGAAAACGCGTATTTCGTTCTTTTTGGTAGGATTTTTTTAATTTTTTTATTCATATTAACTTAATATCTCATTGGTATTGTAAATAAACTTTTGAATATCATTCCAATACAAAGTATTTTGTGCATGAAATCGACAATATCTATTTTTACTACTTTTTATTTAGAAACTCACCACATTGGTAATTGATGTTCTCGGATGAGCCCATTCAATTCTTACTTCAGACTTATCAAAAAAATTGTTTCGTTCTGGCAGCAACCTCCTACGAGCCATTGCTGCACCTCGATGCGTTTTGAATGAAATTAAAGCATGCTTTATATGTTCATTATTTAAGTTTGTAAATACTGAAATCTTATCAATGTCCTCACATGCAGACCATATTCGCTATGAATAAAATAAATAAGAAATAATTAATTTTGATGACTAGAATTACTCAATTATTGGTTTATTCTATTAGATAGATAGCAAAGGTTTTACCTTAATCAGTGTTGCAGCAACAGTATGGGCAGGAAGTTCTGTTACATGCAAACGACAGTTATTGATACTTTCAACAACACCAATAAACCAACCAGGCCGAATCTCATAATTGTTCAATTGCTTAATTGCCTGTTGTGCGAATTGAGGATGTCCATACATTATAAAACAAAATCCTCGATTCGTACCCGAGAAATTCATCATTAATCTCATTTCATATATTTCTCCAATTTCTCTGAATATTGGATAAATAACATCTTCATAAATAGTCCTAGGTATTCGTCCAACGAAAATTTCACACCCAGGTCCTGGTGGAGGTCCTATCCATCCAGGGGGTGGGCCACCAAGTTTTCTTTGGCCATTTTTTTGGACAATGGTCAAACCATATTTATTTTGTAAATCGAGGATGTTTTGATTAATTTTAACCTGTTCATCCAAATTGAGCAATGAATCATGAAGAGAACTACTTCTTGAAATTGTTTTTTTGAATTTCTTATTGTAGAACTCTGAAAATACAATGTAAATTTATTTTATTAGATAAATTGTTTTCAACCTTTATTCAACTGTAATACACATTTTGTAGTAAATAAACAATAAATAAAGACGAGAAAATTTAAATATATATGCCATGAAAATTCAGGCATGAGTAAATACAGTATTAAAGTTTATTTTACTTCTTGATTAACGGCTTTGTTCAAGAAATCGTTTGTTTCTGAAATTCTCGTAAAACAAAAAAGCAAGGTTTTGACTTGCGAATGAAGAAAATAGTAATCAGCGTATCGCGTTCGTAGAAAGCGACACAGTTTGGGGGTTTTTGCGTATACCCGTAACCTCTTGGTCAAAACTTAACGGTGGAAAAGATTTACCTGAATTTTTGCCCGACCCATAAAATGCTGGTCTTCCGGATATTCTGGGTATCCTTTCCTTTGTGTACCTTATTTTCTCGAGTTTCCTGCGGACCTCGGTAACGAGATCCAATTCGTCACTATTTTCACTCCAGCAGCAATTCATCTTGAAGCGCTTATCTCTTCTCTGTTCGGTCCGGGTTATCTTTGCATGCCACCCTCGCACTCTGGTGATTGTCGACGATCAGGTTGAGAAGAGGCGAACGAAAATAAGCGAATGAAGGGCGAGCGAAGGAAAGCGCGAGCCGCGGGGGCAGTTGCAGCGCGAATGTCGAGGTCGACTGTGGGCATGCAGATTGCCGACTGCCGACTGACGGGGTGACGGGTCGGCCGCCGGGCCCGCTTTTTCCGTGGCTCGCCAATTTTTCGGCGAACCGCCGTCTGCGCTCGTCGCTCATTGGTGACAAGGGGCGGTCGCGATCAAATGGAAAATAAGGCCTACAACAGCCTCTTCAAATAATCCCTGCAAACAGAACTTGCCGTGCGCTCCGCACCCGCAGCAATTCGCCGAAAATAAGAAAGAGGCGGGGCATCTTCGAGCAGACTGCTATATGTATATATTTACCTATATATAAGCGTAAGTATAGCTACGGAGAAATTCTATCGTAGTTTAAACTTGCATATACCTAGTGGTGCGACGTTAATACACGCAGCATCAAGTATACATATAAGTACTTACGCGCGCGCCTTAAGATATAAGTACGTGTTTTTTCTTCTTCATTGGGCATCGGGATCACGGTTCGTCAATCGAATATCGAGTATCGGAGATCGCATATTGCTTTAAGCAATTTGCTTATGCAGTTCATTAGTGCAGACACAGGTCAAAACCCAGGTAAGAAAATAATATATTTAATTTTTATTTATTTACCAATTTTTACTCCATAAACTTTAAGATATAGAAATTATTGAAAACAGAATACTTAAGTACTCATTGTTTCGCATTCTACTAAACGCAACTTGTACAGCAACATGAAAATTATAGATATATATCTATAGAGTAGGTAAAATATACTTAGGCATTGATTTTTTTACGAAAGATTTTTGTATTTTTAACAAATAGAAAAAGTGGAGCGTCGACGACACGACGAGACTTTCACTATAAGTATAGGTATAGAGTACTATATCACTTGTCGCTCGCAGATAAGAAACTCATTGAAATGTGAGCGAAAATAAAACGACGACGCCATCCTCGTGTATACAGTCACGATGGGGTCTTCTTATACCTACAGGACTGGCTGTCCCACGCATGTGGCACGCGGCGATAATGGCATTGTCTTGCGTGCGGGGATATGCTTATACGCGCGGCTCGGCTCTCCGGGCTCTCATTACGTGACACAATCCGGAGAGGCGCGCGAGCGAGCCCCGCGTGTGGCTTTTATCTCCGTCCTGCGAACCCGCGCAGTTCAGTCGTCGCTCGCTCGTCCGGTGTGCAGTACTTACTTATACACTCGTCGCTGCTTCCGTTCGATCAACAAGCTGGAGCTGTGATTTTCCGGAAAGGGTAAGCCAATCAGCGAGAGAACTAAACTTTCTTGTCGATTTCCCGAATAAATAAAAGCTTTTTTTTATACCTTGCGTTTGTCATTCTATTAGACACATTGGCCAATCATTTCTTTGTTGTCTGCAAGTGAGCACGAAAAATGCTGATGCTCAATTTTATATAGAAAAATTTCGTGTAATTATTGAGCCACTGTATATATCTATTTATGGACTGCGCGTTGTATAAAGTAATTTTAAAAATTCAACAATTAATTGTTCTATTTAATAAGTTTTTAACTGAATTCATTATATACAGCCCTTTACAAGCATATTTGCTCTCTCACTGTTTGGCTCATCGTCAATGATTTTCTTGTGCAGAAAAGCCAACGAATGCTTTTTGCCAATTCCAGCAAATTCTAATAAATTCCACATTAAAGTTTTCTCTCTGTTTTCTCAAAAAAGAAAAAGTGTGGTTTGCAGAAGATGTTCGGTTGAGAAGGTATAGTGCAGCAGTGTCGATGGAAGTGGAAAAAAAGGGGAGCAACAGCAGCGAGTCGACGGTTGTTGTGCTTTCATTTGTTTGAAACCGCGCGCTCTCGACCTCCACTTGATTAGTGCACGCACGCGCGCACTGCTCTCGCTGTGAAATCATGTGGAACCGAAAAGTGTTCGTTAGGATAATCGAGCTGGTAAGTGTTAATATTTAGCGAGTGAGTACGCGTATGTAACGCTCTAGAAGGCAAGTGCGCGTTGTTTTGCGCGAAAAAAGAGCAGCGTAAAGAAAGCTCGGAGGTTTTGCTGAAAGGGAGGGCGTGTCGATATTTCAAGAAAAATCTTCATTTTCATCGCTCTTAGTTAAATATTTGTAAGCGAAAGCGAAGATTTTCAAATATAGAAATGATTATATTTAAATGGCTTATTATTTGTGATTCTAAATTACAAAATATATCTTTGTTGTTTTTCTGGCGACAAAAGTAGACATAGTTATCTTTGCGTATTCCGGCAATAATTAAAAAATATATACGTAATCTGAAGCTTTTTTAATCCTCTATACGCTCGTTCATATTTCTTTCGGCTAGTTTACTATTACTGCGGGCAGCAAAAGAAACTATATACATTATAATTTTTGGAAACCTTTGCAAACTGGTTGAGCTTTCTTCAAGTTCATTTTCCCTTTTATAACCAGCTTCTGTGTATCGGGTGTGTCATCGCTCTGAGGATAACCGACGACGAAAGCAGAAGGGTCTTCCATTTTCTACGCAACAGGAGTCGCGAGTGGAGGCTTTTAAACAACGTTACCTGGGGTGCGATAGGTGAGAGCAAAAACTTTTTTATTTTTATAACTTATCCTACGAGATCAATGTATCTTTATAAGTATACTTCACTATACACTTTTGAAATACTGTGGTTTTTATTAGTTAAATATTTTCTTATTACACACAATTTACATTCCATTTTTCTATAAAGCGATTCGTAAATATGTACAGAGAATTGATAACACTTTACCGTGTGGTAAAAATCGTATACGTTTACTTTTCATCCCTAGGTGTGTATCATCTACAGAAATAATAATTATCTTTTTGATATTGATATTCTAAAGGAAATTATAATACTACAATGAGAAAAGACTGGTGAAACTGAAAACATTGTTAGTTCAGTTATGTCTAAATATGATTAGATGCGTGTTTTTCATTAACAAGAGCATTTTAAAATAGAGTTACAACTAAAAATGAACGAAAACGGTCTAGGCATAAATTGAATAATCTATAGTGAAAAAAAATGTATAGGTAATTTTGCAAAAATGCTTTATCTGAAATTCGTAATACATTCAGTATAATAACGTGATTACAAAACTTTAACCAATGAATTCTAAATATGCCGAAGAATAAAGCAATTGTATACTTTTGACAATGATTTTGAATATCAGTCAAACATCATTGTACAATCAGCAAAAGATCTTGATAAGGTGCTTAGTTGTTGAGCAATAATTTCATAGTCACTTTCTTAAAATGAAAAAAAGAAAGAGAAGAAAAGCAAGCCTATGCAGGAGAACAAGAGAGCCATTTCGTGCGACATACTCAGGCGTGTACATGTATGTTCACAGGTGCCGCTCTTGCGACAGCGACTTGCGGCGGCTACATCATCATCACGGCGGGCCTCCTCCTCGCGGCTGCTACCGGCGAGCTCAGGGGTCGCAAGACGGTATTATAATGCAAAGCCACCTCATTTTTACTATGTAGACTGCGCATATAAGTAGGTATAGGGAATGTATAGCGACGTAACGCGCCCGTAAACACAATTAAACGCCAAGGCGAGGATTGTTTGATTCATGCTTTCCTGCCTCGCCCCGCACACATTTGCTCTTTTAGTACCCACATACTACCGATTGATGAGCGATTATATTTTTTCGCCTTGTCAAGTCCTTCGTCTTTGCTTATTCGATTCATTATATATTTGGCTGATTTAACTTTTTAATAGCGGCCTATTATGAGTAAATATTTATTAATAATGACGTTATTAATCAGTCTCCATTGGTTAGAAGTAATATGTAAAACACTCACGCGCGTATACAAGAATTTTAATGGGACTTGAAAGAGGTGGAAACGTGCTGAAACTTTGTTGCTTCTTGCCCAATCTGTCAAAATTTCACATAGACTGATGCCGCCGCATTTGTTTAGGAATGCGTTGGACATTGCGTAACACGTGTTCAGCTATGGTGCAGTATATAAGTATATTTAACAAGAAAAATTGAATTTCGCCCTAGAAAAGCTCTTATACTAGATATTAGATCGTTCATTTATGCGGGAAATGAGAGTAACAAGTTCTGGGAAAAATCGTGCGGTACAGTCAGTTGAAAGGTATTTCTGCAATTTATTACGCACGCATAATCATTGCATCAACTTGACTGTTTGATTTGTTTAGTTGATGCTCATGTTTCTCTAACTACCATGAATTATTTAATTTGCCATTAAAATAAAGCTGCTCTTGAATGATAATTTTCTCTTTTCTTTCCTATTTTTTTATTCCCCTTTATTAAAATTGATGGCTATGTTATTTCACGTTTTATTCGCAATCTGATTGGTCGGAAGCGTTCCCATGCTGTAGCTATCTGCAGCATGGCAATGTAATGTTGTTTGTTTATATTTTTCTTATAAGGCTATTTTCTCACTTTCGAACATTGTATTCAAAGTACAGTTCATCTCCTTTCATCTCTAGTTATTTTTTTTAAATGATGGATTTGTTATGATAGACGGAAAAAAGGAAACAGCAAATCTCGCTGTTTGATGTACAACAATTAATTATTGTTGAAATAATGAAAAAAAATTATTTGATGTACTTAATCAATTCTCTTTGAGAAAGCATTCTGCTAAAGCAGTTAGCAGCGGTTTTTTTCCGTGCATCAATTTTATTCGTGATTTGGTTGGTGGGAGTAATGGGACACAAAAATCTTAATGGTGTGAAGTTTAGGGAAAATTACGGTGCGCGAAGCGCGCTTAGAGATGACTAGTTTTACTATAAAAAGACGCATTTACACTGACTCATTTTAGTAGCTATATAGGAATACACGAAGAAAGTGCCAAGATTTAGCAATAATTTTTCACAGCAGCCTTCCACGTATCATTTATCTCTTATATGCTAATTGCATTGTAAAGAAAATTCAAAGATTGGAAATGAAAATGAACATTGCTGGTGAAAAGCGTTGTTAACACCTGCATAAGAGAGCCGCCGCTTCGAATGCAAATAAATCTAGATGAGCACGGTGCGGCTAGAGTGAAATGAAAAAGACGGCTCATTCATGTATCCATACGAGTGTAAAATGGGTCGCAGCATCCTAAGCGTGAGAACTTGCGCGACGTAACTCTGCACTGACATTGAGGGAGGCAAGGTCGCGGATCCTTTTTTTTTCTCTCTCTCTCTCTCTCGCGCTGCTCTATACCTAAGTATTTTGCTTTCCACGCGGCGGAGCAGCGAGGCGTGTGCCGCGGGCACGCAAGACGCAACGGGCCCGGCCTGTCACGTACTTATGTTGCGCGCACATCCATTATATGCGTAGGCATTTTGCGGCGCCCGACTCTTTTAATGACTCATAAACCGGAGCTGATTGTCGTCATTCTAGATCGCGCCCGCGCCCGGCTTATCCTTGTCTGAGGAGGAGAAGGACTGCTAAACTGCCTCGGGAGCGTGTGACGTTGTCTACGCATCCAAACAATGGACTCTTTTTTCTCGACGTGCACGTCCAGGCTACTTTAGGGACAAACATCGCGGGTCTGACGAATCTCTTGTGAAATACACTTCATTACGGCTTTATTCGGACGACAATTATTTCGGAGATATACTTACGCATTGTTATTCGCGAGAGCGAGTGAACAAATTCGTTGCCGGCACGTGTGCTAATTCATTTAAAAAGATTTTATGACTCTATTTATTTATCTTATTTTCAAACTAGTCTTGCGTTTCGTTTATAAATAACCAGGACATTCTAAAGGATTTATAACGGGAGTACTTGTGCCAAATTTATGGCATTTATATCATTCTCAATTAATAGATCTCTTTTATTAAGCTATTAGAAAAATTGACACTCCGTGCGCAAAGCTCGATTTCGCACACGATTAAATAAAAAGGCATGCGCTAAATCAAGCTTTGCACCCGTAGTGTCAAAAAATACTGCTGGATACTGCTCGACCAGTTTTCGCCCTCGCTTCACTCGGGCGCGCGAGGATAAAATCACTTTCACGCACTATGTAGTATCGAAATGTCCGTACTATATCGATTTAGAAAATAAAATTCGATTTATTACGTATGTATGTTCGGCATTATTTGTTTAAACTGCAACTCGGTAGAAGATTGAATTTGATTATGTGTACATTATCATTCTGTTGTAAGTACGAGTGTAAGCATAGTGCGGTATTTTTATCATCTCGGCCACACCTCTCCCATTGCGGTTGCCGTCCGTCAGTGTCAGTGCAATTTGCTCATCCCGAAATATTAGCCTACATTTCATTAGTTTTCGACATTTGATATTCTAGAAATCGAGTTATTGTTAGCTTAACGCTTTGTAATGTTGAAGGAGGTGCTCTTGTTGGGCGTCGGCGTGATCCTGTTCGGCGTCGTCGGCGCTCTGTCGATGGCCTCGATCGACAGCGTGCCCGAGGACCTGATCGACAACGCAGCAGTGCTTGGCGCTCTGTGCCTTATCACGGCCCTCGTCTTTATCGCCGACATGCTGATGAGCCCGCGCTTTGGCAAAAAGAAGCAGGAGGCTACCCAGACGATCTCCACCAAGGAACAAGGTCTGTCGTAGCTCTGTGTAATGTCTGTCTTTAATATATATCTTTGTGCGTTATGTGACTTAAAATTATCCAATTGGCATACACCTAGTTGTCAGATCGGCTCTCGCGCTATTAGACGGCGCATAAATATTAAGAGATAATCTGTAACAAAGCATTATGGTCATTATTAAAGATTTTTTTCTCTAGAAATATATTTCATTGGTTGTTTAAAATTTTTATTTTTTCCTCATCGATTTTGTCATTCGTGGTGGCTACTTTGTTGCTTTATACTTTAAGGCTTTCTGCTTACAACATTTTTTATTATTTCTCAAAATCTAATCAATGCAGCTTCCCTCGAAAAAGATTTTTTTATTTTTTCATTATGCAATTATTTTAGTTTAAGGAGTTGCTGCCACGAAACACTCAAAATTTACTATATCTGGCCATTCAAAATTATGTTCATACTTGTTCAACGTTCGTGAGTGCAGCAGTGCTGCAGTCTTGCAGTATCACCATTAATTAGTCGTAGACAATCTTTATGTAAATAAATGTGCAACGCCTTTAAAGCACCAACAATGCGAACTGCAGAACGCCATAAACGGATTCTCATAGCAAATTGCTTACGGCTTTTACAGAAACCTCTTCAAAAACTGCTTGTGTGCGTTAATTTTAAGATATATATATATATAACCTTTCATTTATTCATTGTTCAATGCTGTTCATGTATACACACGGCGAGATGCTTGGGCACTTAAATACCAAAATGTAGTTCCAAATCTGTAATTTTCTAAATATTCTGATTAAAATTAAGTACTTAATAAGAGTTTATTAAGAATTCGTGTTGCACAACAATGTAGACAGTTATTTACGTGAATGAGACTTTGCAATTAAGAAATGGTATCGTTATGATGACTAAAAGTGATTCGAAAAGAGTGTGCATGCAAGTGTTGCGAATCGTGAAATACCGCTTATTGTTATGCAGATATATGACTAAAAAGGCCGAAAAAAGCTGAAAATTATTCTTGCTAGTCTAGTATTAATGAAAAAAGAGTTGTATAAGAACTTGACTTTATATATTATTACAAAGGCACAGACATAACAACTATCATTGAGATTGTTAAAAAATGTTAGTTACATATGAATGAGGAAAATTACAGGTTTTTAAATAAGATTTAGCGCGTAATATGGTTTATACTAAAAAGCGCAACGTTATCGTAAATTTGATCAGGATGCGAACATGTGAGTAAATAATAAATGTGGCACTTGTACTTTGTCGCACGCAAGCATAGCACGGCACGCTGTTTTAACCGAGGCGGCGTCAGAGTGAGGGGAAGCTACTTAGCGGCGTGTTCCACATGGCGCGGAGTCGATTTTCTGCTTACAGCAGCCAAGCAGTACGTGACGACGACGACGATGACGATCAACAACGAGAAGGAGGCGCCGCCGCGCAACGTGGCGACCTGGCGCTCGGCCAGCCCCGAGATGACGGAGAAGCGCAACAGCATGGACGACTCGCCGGCCGAGGGAGACGACCGGGAGCACAGGCTCGAGAGGGCCGAGCGCCAGATGCGCGAGTACGCGCAGAACATCGAGAACGGCCGGGGTGCGCGCAATAAGCAACTGCAGGTGAGCCTGCGCCCGCAAACATTCCCAAACGAAAGCTAAGCGAGCGTGAACTTGCAGCGGGATCGCGACGACGTGCCTCGCAAGTCGAGCGGCTACTACAGGAGCGGCGCCGACGACGTCTATCAGCGGCCGGTCGACGAGGTGGACGAGGCGCCTCCCTTTCCGACCAACGACGAGGGTCCCGTCTTCGCCAAGGTCAGCCACCCGGGCGTCAAGATAATGCGAGTCGAGCGCGACGACGAGCCGCCGCGTGGATATGACAACTACAGGCAAGTCTAGCCCTCACGGTGCAGTCTTTGGATCTTTTCTTCTTCTTCTTCTTCTTCTTCAACTCTCTTAGCAGGTGTCTGGAGTAGCTAGTTTTTAAATGCTTTGGCTCACGCTTCAACGCTCAAAAGTCTGGTAGAGGCACACGTGTTAATTCATTCAATAACTCGCTATTCCGAATCTATATACCTACGCGAAGAATGAATATATATATAAAAGTACTGCTGATTAAAAATTTCTTCATGACAACGCTCAACCACAAGACGAGACAATCCACTTTTGATCCTTAAAATGACAACTAGTATTAAATTATTCTTCACCGTGTGTCTCTTTATAGGTTGAAAAAACTTTTTTTCAACGTTCTTCTATATTCAGTCACTTTTTTCTTCTAATGACACTTTCTTTATTTCGTTAATTTCGAATGAAAATCCGTTTACCACACAACTTGGTAAAAAGAAACGTTTCGCACAGTTATAATTCTACACCGCAATAAACGATGCCACAATATCTGTTACTAGAATAATTTAAAATTCCTTTTCACAAAAAATCACACGTATGCACAAAGGATAAATGTAAAGCGAGCGGGTATCGCTCTTCGTCAGCCCTCTACCCGATTTTTTTCTCGCCGCCGCAATGCAGGGGCAAAGGACTGCTTGCAGGTATTCCGATTCAAGTCAGTATGACAACGTGCCGACGCGCATGCGCGGCTCTACTTCGTCCCCAGGAATCTTAAAGAGACAGCGCGACGTGTCCTTCGCCGATCCGCGTCGTTCGCGAGATTATCGGCTGAGCGGCAAGGACGAGATCGAGATATTGGAGGAGTGTTTCGACGTGCTGAGAACGTCGACGACGACTACCAGTACACAAGGCACGCAAACTACCGGCGCTAACGGTAGCCTGGCCAGGGCCACGAGCGCGGCCTCGCAGCAGCCGCTGCAGACGCATCAGTCCGCCGGAGTCCCGACAACGCCGAACGATCCAGGCTTTGTCAGGCACATGTCCAGCAACTGGACGCAGATGCTCAAAAACAAGGCTTCAGAGACGCAACGCTGACGGGGATCAGTTTATTCTCTCAACTTACTGTTGCAAGTCTCTAGACGACTTTGACTTTTTTTTACCAAACTTATGGCTGCTCCTACCTTTGAAAGACTCGGTTTTTATAATAATCAAAGGTTTTATACTATCCAGATAATCTTCAAATACATTGCAAGTCTTGAAATTCTACAAGATTGCTTGTTAAATTGTAAACAAAAGTTAATTTACTTTTAAAATTATTTATTGTCATATATCTATTATAGTTTCGAAAATAATTAGATAAGAAAATATTATTCGCTCGTTGATTCGATTAAAAATTTTATGTATTGTTTATGTTATAATAATTACATTTTATTCGATATAAATTTTGCTAACGGCAGAAAATCTTAAAACAGGATGCTAACCATGTACAGTCTTGGTTGGTTTCACGTTGAATAATAAAACGATAGTTACGACGAAGTAATTTGAAGTAATGTATATATTTCATATAAAATTATTATTATTTGGTTTTTTATCAATAACTGTGTCAAATCAGCCATTGTTATTCTCAAGTTTTTTGAGAATTATTATTAAATATTTTTGTTTGAAAAATGTAAAATTATAATAATAATATAAGACAAAAATTTCGAGGCTACTCGCTGTTTATTCTACGATCGGACAAAGGAAAGTTATCTAGGTATACCTTGCTCCACTTTCCGTGACGTTATTTTTTTATGTAATGGCTCAATGTCTTGAGTTACGCATACCGCTGCTTAGAATGAAAGTTGTTTGACTTTTGACCTCGAATACCTTTACACATTGAGGTAACATCGCTTCTTTTGTACTAAAATATCTAAATGAACTATTTTCAAAAGAATTTGATGAATTGATTGGATGATAATAATACGTCTGTATTATTAAATGTATAGAAGTGATAATTTGCAACAATGTCTATTGTACTTATCAATATTGTAAAAAGGGTGTTATTTCCAACTGAGTTTATTTTAAATATAACTATAAGTACTGAATTTTTTACAAAAAGAGCAGACTGCGTCTATATTTTATCAACTTTACTGTTACACTGTACAATTATTTTATTATACTTTTAAAACTTAGTACCTACCGATGTATATCTACATAAAAGAATACTTAATTTTATACACGCATCAAGATAAAATAAAGAAGGTTATACAAAATGAGAACAATGGCATTTTAAAATATCATTTTTTTAATACAAACTTTCAACGTCATTTCGCCTCCTCACAATCTCATCTCTACACATAATATGCGCATGTAATACAGTGTTAATATTCAGAAAAAAATAACAATTGCAAAACGGTTAGTTTTGTTCCATAATAAGACATATAAATCGACATTATTAGTGTAACTTGTTCATGTTTCCATGTAAATTGTACCATAATAAAGTGAAACAAAAAAATAGTGTAATCGTTGCACTTTATATATGTAAATATATATAAATAATAAAGTTTCGTAATAATTATAACTTTGTCATTTGGAAGAAATAATCGGACGGAGCTTCCGCGCCCCCCTTACTACATATAAATGCATCTTTTGTATAAATTTTCAGTAGAAAAGAAGAATGATTATCTTCGAATATCACTCTTAGCTCTCTCTCTCTCTCTCTCTCTTTATCATCCTTGGAAGACATTCGCGACAAAAAAATAGAAAAAAGAGTGCGTTCGTCGTGCGGCATCCGCCGAACCAACAAGTATATATGACCAGCCGAGCGGCGTTCGTTGATTCGTCAGACGCGCGCGCGCTCGCCACCTCGAATGCGCAGCGCGCTCCACGCAGCCCTCCCGGCTAATTACAAGGTAGAAAAGAAAAATCGTCAGACAATCCTCGTGAACTAATCGTTACTACGCGTATTTACACATTGCTTTCTCGAGCGCCCCCCCCCCCTCCACTGTTTACAAGCGCTTATCTGAGCCCGTAGCCCATGGGCGGGCCGGCCTGGCTGTTGCTCGCCCGCTGCTCCATCGTGATGTACTGGCGGATGAGGCGCGAGATCTCGTGGGCCTGCTCGGTCTGCAGCCTCGTGATGCGCTGCTGCATGAGGTTGCCGCACTTCATGTCCAGGTAGAGCGTGCCCTCTTCGGATTTGACCTTGCGCGTCGATATCACCTCGGAGTACGGGTAGTGGTACAGCGTTTCCTAAACATAAAAAGCCCGCCGTTAGCTTTGCCGGCAATCGCGTCGCGCCAACGGGGATGCGGCCCAGCATACACTTACGTGCGTCACGAGGTCGATGAAGTGGACGCCATGCCGGTTCAGAGCCAGAATGTGGTCGCCGCCCTTTTCCTTCCCTTCCGGCACTCTCTTCACCGCGAAGAAGCTCGAGCCGAACAGCGGCCACTTGGACAGTATTTCTGCAAGAACGTCGCCGATTAGATTCCCCCGCAGTGTTGTTTTTTATTTTAACTTTAGCACGGTGCTATAACCCCAGAAAATTTGGCAAAAAGTTTGGCAAAGTTGTTTTGGTCGCTTGGTTCCTTATGACCTTAGCTGAGCAATGATTGCAATAAATGTAATTGTTCATGGGCATCAGCAATGAGAAGACTTGTTAGAACCTGATTATTGATTTAGGCAATGTAGTATTTTCCAACTTGGAAATTATACGTGGCAGGCGTGTTGGCACTAGCACGCTAAAGCATCGGAGCATTAAAAAAAGACAATAAAATGAGGATTTGTCACCTAGCACTTGGGCCTTGCAGCTCGCGATGGAAGTGTGCTGGACGTTGGACCAGGCCTGCTGCACCATGCTGGCCCACTGCTGCGGCCTGGGCTCGCGCAGGCTCAGCGCCGGCTTCGGCAGCAGGTACTTGATGCGCTTCGTCGTCGGCTCCTCGCGCTCGTTCTTGAGGTCGGCTGCTCTGTGCAGCAACGCCGCGATTTGCGCCATGTCGTACTGCAAGAAGATTCCCGCTAATTATAGTCTGCTCGAAGCGGCCTGGCCTTAGGCTCGGCAGAGAGCAAGTATATACTTACGACGACTTCCTGAGGCAGGTGCTCCCCGGGCAGAACGAGCAACAAGCCCTCGAGGTAGTCCGGCGCGATCTGGTTGAAGACGACCTCGACGTAGAGCGGCGCGTCCAGGCGCAGCGGGTAATACCAGACAGACCTGCGGGTGGGTCGGTCATGTAGCCAGAGCTCGATAATTAAAAGGGGCCAATCTTTGTAAAAGGTCTTTTATATACCTGCAGAAAATCAAGTAGAAGAGCTGGTGGTTCTTGTGCAATTCTGTCGTGACGTCCAACACGTACTCATCTCTGGCCAGGGGCATCGTGAACGCGTCTCCGTCAACGATGCAGTAGAGCGAAAATTCGTCCATCTCGTGGGGGTTTCTCACCGATATGATGTTACACATCTCCTCAATGACGTCCTGAAAGACCGACAAGATTAATATTTGCAAAGTGCTATTTATTATAGAGGCGCGCACCTGGACGACGGTTGTGCACTTGGTGTTGATGACTCTCTCGGTGCCGCCGGGCAGCCTGTAGATCTGCCGCTTGGCGTTCCGGCCCGCGCTGATGGCCATGATCTCCTCGACGCTCGGCACGTTCTTTCGCCCGGCGTACTTGACGGTCTTGCGCAGGTTCTGCAGGCAGACGGTCGCGGTGCCGTGGTAGGCGCGCCTCTTGTCGTACGCCGCGGTCTCGAGGTACTTGCTCAGGTAGGGCTTGAGGCCGTCGCTGCAGGTGAAGTAGGCCGCGACGATGCTGAAGAGCCGCCAGCCCCGCTGACAGCTGTCCGGGTTCGGGCTCTTGTTGTTGGTTGTTTGCTTCATCAGCTGGCAGTAGA
Organism: Torymus auratus; assembly: GCA_900474315.1. NCBI lineage: Eukaryota > Metazoa > Arthropoda > Insecta > Hymenoptera > Torymidae > Torymus > Torymus auratus. The sequence goes on along the minus strand of UXGD01000290.1, from coordinate 26,477 downwards.
CCTCGTCGCGCAGGGGCTCAAACTTGTGGCAGTGCTGAGGCAGACAATATATTAAAGATATAGGAAAAGCTGGAGGTATTAAGTGGCAAAGAACTAATCATTACCATTAGGATCGTGTAGACGCACTTGACCTCACTCATGTCGGCCGGCAGCGGCTGATCGCCCATGTAGCGCATGAGGCAGAGGAAGCACTCGACCGCCAGGGCGCTCAGCTCGTTCTCGAGCCGCAGGAGGCTCTGCTCGATCGGCACCGTCGAGTACTTGACGAGGTCCACCTGCTCCTTCCAGGTCCACTCGGCCCCGTCCTGGCTCTTGCCCTTCTTGCCCTTCTTCTTGCCCTTCAGCGACTCGATCACCTTCAGCGAGCCGCTGATCGACCCGTCCGCTGTCTTGAGCATCTCGAATCTGCCAAAGCAACCGCCGAGGTTATATTACTTCTACCTTTTATTTCTACCTTTTTCATTTTTCTTACAGAGAATGAGTAACCGAATTTCTACAAGAGTTTCAAGAATTATTATATAATCTCGCAGTAATAAAGACCACCAGCTCTAATTACACATGCAGTTTGCATTGACCGTTAAATTAGAGTTGCTGACGCTTGCAAGCTGGCGACGACGTCGAGGCGCGCCTTTCTTTTTCCACGAGCAGCAGCTAATCAGCGCGCAGAGCTCTGGCAAATAACAGACTCGCCGCGGATAAGTCTCGGCGCAGTGAGAGCAAGCTGCTGGCGGAAGCTTAGCTAGTCCTATACCTGCGCGAAGATAGGCCCCGCGCTATCCGTTATAATCTCGCTCCTCGCTGCGCTATGCTTTCTTCACTCTCTAGACGTCACGGAGCTAATTGCTGGACATTCGTTAAATGTTATGTGGATCTTTTGCCGGAGACGGGAGGATCGCGCCAGCCCACTTGTATATTTCGCTGCGAAAAAATCCAAAGTTTCGGGTATGGTTCCGCATCATATACGCAAGAGCCGCGCGGTTGTTGAACTTGCTCCTCGCATACATGGTGAAATAACAACGCGCGCAGCTTTCTTTTCCGTCTCAGCGAGCTTGGCACAGTTATATATCGATGGGCTTAATAAACGCTCAAGACCCGTATAGTATGTATAAGCCTATACTTATTAGACAATTCTTATGACATTATAAAATGCACTATTATTACATATAGGCATCCTGAACTTTCCCTCGTGTACTTTCCTTCATAAAAATATTAATCAATTCAGAATGAGGAAATAAGGATCGGACAATAGAACATTTATGTATATCGAATGTATGTCGGAACTGATTAATATTGTAATAGTAAAAGGCATAAAACGATAATTCTATCGCGATTCTTCCGGTCGTTAAGCTTCCGGAGTTGTCGTCGCGCAAATACGGAAGCCCAGCGCAGACCGATTGCTTAACACCGATGACCGGGGCCACGACACGACGCCGATAAAAGTCGTCATTAGCTGATAAAATTTTTTCGAAGCGTTTTATGTACCCATGAAATCTGACAATTCGCATGGAACGGGAGTTTATAAGTGTTTTATTCCCTTTCGGCAGCTGTCTCTTGTAATTTTACGATTTATTCAACTTTCTGCTCGTAAAAGGATTATTACTCGCGATAAATTGCATTTCAATCCTCCTTGCATTTGATGCGATATATTAAATATTCAAATGCCATCTTACTGTATATTTAGAAATAAGACGAGAATTAAGGAAGCAAATTTTTCTGCTTGCTTGTTAAATAATAATATATGTGCAATTCCACAGATTTGCGGGCAAAAAAGGATAAAAAAAAAATAAAAAAAACTTTTTTGGGGCACATCTACCATACCACATTTGGTTGGTTCTTCGGGGATTCAGAAGATGAGAAAAATTTATTCCAGGAACGTCCTACATAATATTTAAAAAAAGGATAAAAAATGTTGACATGGCAGAAAAAGACGTTGAAAGTCAGGAATCTGTAGAATTGCACATGTTGGATATTAGAGGAAGGAAGTGGTAAAATTGAGACTGACTTGTCGGTGCTCTGGCGGAAGTTGAGCATGGCGTACTGGAGGAGCGAGTGCTTGCCGTCGTTGACCGGCGGCTGGCCGTTGCCCTCGTAGAGGCCGTCCTCGGCCCTGAGGGCCGTCTCGTCCTGCTGCCGCCACTCGTGCTCCCTGGCGAGGAGCTGCTGCTGCTGCTGCTGCTGCGAGCCGTGCTTGCCGTTCTTCTGGTAGTGCACGCCGTTGACGGCCCCGTGGCCGTTGCGGCTGGCCAGTCCGTTGGGCAGCTCGTGCTGGGGGCTGCCGGAGGGCGAGGGGCTGCCGTAGCCGTGGTGGCCGTGCGCGGCCGCGTGGTTCGCCTGGGAGACGATGGACTTGCCGATCTGGGACACGTGGTTCTCTTGCTGCTGGCTCTTGTGCGCCGGCTTCTGCTCGACCTGAAAGCACTCGATTTCTCATAAGTATAACATATCTCCCTTCTTCGACACTGTTCTTTCTTCTATATGTATGTATGCTTTTTCAAAAAGCATCGCTTTATCAATCGGCTGGCACGATAGAACGGTTCTCATGCTAATAGCCGTAATTAAATGTTGCATAGGCAGAAAGAGCCTGCGAGCGGTGCACGCCATGCTCCAAAGAAGCATACCAATGGCAATTATAGTTCGCGCCGCGCGTACAGGTTGACTTAACGGTTTCAGAAGTCCGCTTGTATGCCTTTTGACAAAGACGCATAGACGCCCGTAATCGCGGACGGCCGGCCATATGCACCTGTCGCACACTACGCGCATTAGTCTATTTATAGGCATTATTAAGGATTGCGCGCACGGCAAGTATTGAGAATACGTTAAAAACGCTCACGATTAACCACGAGTTCTGACTCCTCATCAAGGATGAGAGCATAAAAGAGTCTTAGTCTTGCGTGTGAAGATATTTATGTCGCTGAGGTAACAACATTCTCTGCAAATCATTACAGTTATTAATAGCTGTTTTCAAACGAAAATTCCGCGTTAGAAATCGCAATAATTTCAATAAAAATGTTTTCAGTTGGTAAAAAAGAAAAAATAATAATAATAATAATAATAAAAAAGGATTACAGACATAGAAAGCATTGCAACCTCAGCTTTTACCAAAAAGTAAAATAGAACTGTTTGACGTATTTCTAACATATGCAAATCGACTTTCCCAGTAAATTTAACATTTTACACCAAGTTTCAGCCACATAGATCTCAGCTTTCACAGGCGCCAAGCAATAAACAATTTTCTCTCCCCCTTCACGATTAAAAAATCACGCAATTTGAGAAGGCGAGGAAAAATAAACTTCTGCTTTTGATCGCTGAGCCTCAGAAAAAAATTATCGAATCGCGCGCGTCTTCTTATCGCGACACATCAGGCCGCACAATCTAACGAACTGCAAGCGCGAGAGTACATCCCTAAAAGTAAAATAAATCTGATTCTAATCGGGGGCGGGCAGGCGAGCGCGACCGCGACCTCGATTAAACCGCCATAAGTGCCGATATAAACTCGCGCGTCTTATCGATCCCTCGCGAGTGGATTTCTCCTTTTCTCTTTCGGTTTCTCCTCCCCCTGTGTACACAAACGTACGCAGCTACTCTTGGTTTTAAATCTCCGGGAGCGCTCAAGCCGGCTCCAGCTGGGAATGTACTTTGCGTGTAGCGAGATGTGCTTATTTTTAAGATTCGACGTATTTTATTGCAGTAGTTTATATAATATAAAAATAAATTAAACTTTAATGGCTTTTTAAAGACACAGTTAGTGAAGAGATGATGTTCTTTAATACATGACCGTTACATCAGATTATATTGCCACAGGGATGAAAATATCTGGCCTTAAATAATTTTTGCCAAACGTTATATAGAAACGCAAGCGCGGCTCTTATTATAATTATTATAGTAAAAAAAAAAAGAGAGAAAATAAGGAAGTAAGAAAAGTTGCTCTTTGGCCTCAATAATATTCTGAGCGCCTAATAACCGAAAATTACGGTACCACCTTTCTCTTTCTCCTTGGTTATAAATCGTAACTTGGAGGTTTTTTCGTCAATCAACAAGTTGTTAATCATGGCTCCATTTAAAATTTCGAGCCGCGGCATTCTCACGCGAGAGAGGCGTGCGCAAGCGTGAAAAACTCTCGAGCGTGTACCGGTACTCGATTTTCGCCGCAAGGAGAGAGGGAGAAAGAAAGAAAGAAATGGCCACTACTTAATTCCGATCCAGAATCCGCCGCGGCCGCATCGTGCCGAGAACGAGCTCCGAGCGGTTTCTCGCATTTCGCGCGCCCATAACGAGCGCTGCATTTCCGGCTGCGCATTGCGAGTTCATAAAACGCTTCGTTCGAAATAAGCTGTGAGAGTTGACGCGCTGATGTCTCGTCGGCCTTCCTTAGCTTTTATGAGAACTAATAAATGGCTTGGGAAACTCAATTAATTCACCATTATTTCTGCATGTTATCAAGTCTTTTAAGAAAATTGAGCAATTCGCCGTTAGATTCAACTTAGTACTAATGTCTAAAACATTACTTAATTTACAACTTAATAACAATAGAGCCACGTGATAATTGTTTTATATAATGAAGATTTTTATATTATAGGATATGCCTTTGGCTGTGACAGGTAGCTTTCACATCCTCTACAGTTGATGCCCAATAATTATTATATATATTTTTTGCTCGCGTAAACTGCACAGAACTATACTCGTGGCTCGATAATTAAACACGACCAAATAAATATCCATCGACGCTATTCTATTCCTGCACGAGCGCATCAATCTCGGCGGGAAAATACTTAATCGGCCGCACTTTCGTCGCATTCCAAGCTACTTATCCGGCGCGGAAAACGAATAAGAAAAAATTCCCGGCCCGTTTCCTTTCCTATTTTCCTTTTCTCTGACTATACCTATATATACCTATTGGAAAAGTAATTTCGCGCCATGTCCTAGATACTTGGGCACACACACGCGAGATGAACCCGTCGCCGGCGACCCCGACCTAGATAATCCGCGATACAAGTCTCCCGTATGCGTCTTTTTGGCCGATAAGTCTGCGGCAAGTGCAACTTGTTTCTGCCCGGCCGCTCTGGGATTATTATGTATTAATGGCTTTAATGAAATACTTTATTAGAAACTCAAACGTATGTAGGTGAGAGAGTTGAAAGTAGCGACAGCTACTCAAAAGCAGTTTCTGCATTTCGCAAGGTTTCTTATCCTCGCGCGCTCTTCATAATTCTTACAAAACATTTTTAACCGATTTCATGGAAATTTAGTGTTTTTCTTTCATTTGTCCTGTAATTTCGATCGTCAAATAAAAAATTCAAGTATTAAAATTCATATATAGGTTAAAATAATTTTATCATTCTTTTGGAATATATAATTAAATGGCTCTTTTTGAAAAGTTAGTCGGTTCGGTCGAGCGTATCTTGGATATTTTTAAGAGTGCAGCTATAGAGAAAGTCAGCTCGTAGCGGCAATGAATTCGTGCCGAAAAGTGCCTCTCCCAAAGAAGGAACCGCAGAGCTGCGCAAAAGAGCCCGGCTGCCGATAATATGTCCCGATCGGGCCGACCCTGAACTTGAAAGTAGTTGCGTGCGCGCGCAGGGAGGGGGAGAGACGGGAAAAAATGGCTGCATATAACGGGCGTCTTAATAACGAGCAAAATGAAACTTAATCTCGCGGTCGTCAACCCCGCGGGAGAGCGAGTCACTCTCTATGCGCACGGAGAATCCGCACTCGGCTCCGTGCGGCTGCATCCCCTGCCCTTCGGGAGCTTAGTTGGTACGGTTATTTCAAGCGAAAATAAAAAACATCTCTTTTTTAAGTGAAAGTAGGCTCTCGATATTATAGTTAAAATGACGTTGCATTGTGTCCTCGCGAGAGCGTGGAATAACATAACTATGCGGCTAAATCGCTAATGGCGAAGGTGCCAACTTATTCTTTTCTGTAATTCGCTTCGCTCTGTATTCGATTACATCGAGCCGATACCTGCACACTGCTCCTGCGCGGCGAAGCTGTCTTTTATACTTTTTCCGCAGGTTGCTGCTTTTACGAGTTTCGCATCAACTCGGGCACATTAAAATTGAACGGAGAGACGATTGTCCGCTTGTAAAAGCTCTTTGCGCCTAATTTACTTAAGTAACTCCTTCATATGTTTTTAACGGCCGAGACGAAAAATTTTTATAGAGAAGCATCGCGAACGAATGTTACTCCGTTCAGAATAATACAGTAAAGCGATATACCGTTAGGCATAAATTTCGGTTTAGCCGCATATCAAATGAAATTTTCGATAATGATCTGCTATTTAACGAGCCGGTTTACACGAGACGCGAAAAAAGGGAGAAACCCAATAATTGTTCACTCTTGGTACCGTGGCCGGCGCCTGATTGTTAACTATCACTTGTCTGCTGATAATACAACGAACAGCCATAATGAAGAGTCGTAAATCAGGCGGCGACGAATAAATTATTCATCTTCACCGAAAGCCAACGCTCGGCGTTTCTCATCCTCGCGGCGCCTAGAATAGAAAAAAACGAGGCTCGTGTGCCGTTAACGACGAGTCGCAAAACGCAGCAGAGTTGCGCGCTTCCGTTCCGAATTTCACATTCTGCAGTGAAAGGTGAGCGCCGCGCGGCTCATTCGGCGAAAGTCTCGCGCCAAGTCTTGTTCGGCCGGTGGGATGCTTCAATTGAGGGGCATAGGAAGAATGAATTACAGAGACTCGCATGAAAATTAGTAACCTTGGCGTTATTGAGTCTGGAGTCTCTTTTTCTTATTTTAATTATAAAATGGGAAAATTTATAATTTCAGTTAAATGTAACGACATAGTTATTTGCAAAAAGACGAATCCCGATCTGCCGCGCGACTAGTAGAAAGTTCCGTTTTATTAATAATATATAAGTTGGTAATTATGTATCGGCGCTTTCCTCCTCCCAACGGCATGATCTCTGCCGTTACGTTGACCACCTCGGGAGTAAGCAATGCAGAAAAGATAGCGCGCACCTGGTAGCTCTTGACCTTCTCGTCGAGCTTCTTGAGCGTCTCCTGGATGGTCGTGAGGGTCCGGTCGCCGGGCCGCTCGTCCATCAACTGGGAGTCGTTCTGCGAGCGCAGCTCCTCGAACCGCTTCAGTATCTCGCGCACGCTCAGCTTGTTGCCGGCGTCCTTCTCCTCTCGAATCGTCTCCATTTTCGCGCCTTTTCCGTTTCTCGCTTCTTCGCCGTTGTAGTAGTCCTTGATGAGGCCCTCGAGCCGCAGCTCCTCCTGGCTCTTCGGCTGCTGCTCGCTGCTGCCGACGGAGTTGCGCCGGTTCCTCAGCTGGCAACCTTCCTCCATCCTCAGCTGCTCGATCGTCGGCTGCTGGTTGCGGTTCCGCTGCTGCGTGGGGGACGACAGGTCGCCGCTGTCGGCGGGCTGGTTGCCCCAGACTCCGCAGGCGCTCTGGCTCCTCTGCTCGATTCTGCCGATGTCGATTCGCGGTATATTCTCGTACTCGAACCTGTGACTCGCGCTCTCCTTCTTCGACGCTGGCTTATGCACGTTGTTCTTGTTGACGTCCAGTTTGCCGGACTCGCTGGACTTGCCGTTCGACGTCTTGTGCTGCTCGTCGCTCGACTTGCTGAAGAACTTGGCGAACCTGTGCCTCAGAGGCACCGACTGCTGCGGCTGCTGCGGCTGCTGCTGTTGCGCTTCCTTCTCATGATTCTTGCTGCGTTTTTTCTTGTCGAAAGACGAGGCTTTTTCCAGAAAGGCACCCGAATCATCAGTCTGTCCGTACTCGTCGCTGATGCTAGACTCGGACTCGGACGACCTTACCAGCAAACTGTCCGGCGAGTTGGTCTTCCTCTCGTCATCCGAAAAGTGCAGCTTCGCCGTGTACTTATCATTAAAATTCGAAACATTGTCCAAGTTGACCAGACTTCGGCGCCGGATATCTTGCGCCTCGTACCGTAACCTGTAGTCTGGCATGGATCTTCTGTATTGTTGCTGCTGAATCTGGTGTGGCTGGTACTGTGTATGTTGCTGCTGCAGGTGCAGCAGGCTCCTGTTCTCCAGCCGCCTGAGGAACTCGGATCGCTTCACCACTCGCTTATTGTTGTTGTAATTAGTTTGGTACTGTCGGTACTCGCACTCGGACTCTGACATGTCCGTGAACTGGCTGAGGATCTCCGGGCGGTGCTTCTGTTTTTTGCGCAGTGTCTGCGGTAGCTCCGCCCAGTTTCCCGAGAGCCGGCGCGAAAAGACGCCCTCCGAGTCGGCCACCTCGCGTTCCATCATCATCCTCACTGCGCCGGTCTTCACTTCCTCTCTTATTGATCGAGATTTTCAAGACTGTCTCCAAGAGCTCGTCGAAGCCAGCATTTGGCAAAGTCTTTCACACGCGAGATGTTCCGCGCACAACTTTCACGCCAGACTTTTTCTCTATTTCTCACTGTGTCGCTAAATAAGTGCGATTCGTGGAAGCTCGATCTAGGTGTCGGGAAAATGGCAAAGCTATAGAAAATCCTGCTGCTACGCTTAGATGATGAGTTTTCGCGCTGTATCTGACATGTACACTTGGAGAATTGCAATCGTATTCAGTCATCAAAATAAACTTGAAATAAAATAATAGTCACTTCACGTGCTAAGCAAGATTCTAATGAAGCAAATAATACTAAATAATTAATTCTGGATAGTAAATAATTCATTCCGATAATCATTCTCCAAGTATATTGACGCACGTCCGTCCCTCGCGATCGCATTAAATTTCCTTGCCTAGGCGTTGGGCGAAGCAAATTCATCTCTGCGACTCATCGCTGCGAGGTACATCATGCGCCGAAGAACTTATGCAGGGATACAACGCGAAACTTGAACCAATAATATTCATCCCGTCATCATCATCAGCATCATCATCATTACCATCATCTCCGTGGAAATAATTTTTGCTTTGCAAAATAGGCGCGCGCATCAGAAAAGCGCGTTTCACTTCCGCGCGCGCGCGTGTCATTATCGGAAGGTCGCTCGACGCGCAGAGACACAAGTCATCGAGAGAGGCGCGATTATGCGGCGGTAGGCATTCGTGTCCCAGATAGAGCGAATATCTTTACGGTCCCTGTTGCGAGAGGGGCAGCTGGAAGGAGGTCGAATGCGCCGCTTTTTTCCAGCTGATTTTTATTAATCGGCGCCGGTGCGAGGATCTGGCCAACTGGCTATTGGGATTCCTTTCGCGCGCGATCGGTCAATGTCGTCGTTTGCGGTTCATGATCGTTAAGAAGAAATATGAGTGACGCTAAGGCAGCAGATAAACAATCTTTTCTCTGCATTTGGCTTCAGGTTTTGCTTATGCTTTGGCAGGGAGGAAAACAAGAGTATTAAACAAACGAATTTCCCATTTAATTAGCCTCTTATATTTATCTAACGAACGTGGCCCCGCAACCACATCATATCTTAATATAATGGCATTGAAATCAAAAGCAGCTAAATTGCCCGGCAAATTAAAGGCGTTCCTCGTCTAATTTATCAGCGCTGATCCCTACCTCCTATCGCTCTGTCCATCAAATTTGCGCTAATTATTCAACACTAGCCTCCATATCTCGTTCTTGTTACTCAAAACCCTTTCACCCGACCGGATTTTCCATACAAACGACAATACGACTCTCGACGTTCTCACAAAAAGTCCGTTTTTCTCTCCTCGCGATACATCCCGTAGCTTAATTTTCGGTCGTCTCTCTAATTTGCCCTCCGCACGCTCGAGCGCGAGATGTAGATAGCGGAAGAAGGAAACTCCGAAGAGGAAGAGAGGAGGAGGGGGGAGGCGAGAGAGAGCAAGTTCGAGCATCTTCACTACCGTGAGAAGAGCCGTGAGATCCGACCCGGTGAGGACACAATGGGCCAGCGCCTTTCATTACGATTACTCCGTATATATACACGTGAGCGCGAAAAACAAGTCGAGGCATAGATGTATTTCTACAGCCTATACACATCATGTACGGAGCACATTAAGGAATAACATTCGAGGAATTTTAAAATTTCCTTTCCATTTGACAATGAAAAATCGAGGAGCAAATTATTTCAACAAATGGAAAGGTGATTCAAGGAAATGCCGAAGAATTTATTTTATTCTGAGGGATTTAGTTCGAAATTGAATCAACATATGAAATGGAATGTCATTATTAGCATATTAGAGAAGTCATTCATTTTAAGTAGAAGAGAAATGAGTTTTCTGGGGCACGAGATTCAACGAAACTCTATATCGAATTGTATCTAGGACGGAGACAGGGAGAAAATGAAACCCATTAATTACACTTTTATCTAATCTCTGACATACTTATTTCATGTGTTTATTGAAATTATGAATGTGCAAATTAATGTAAATATATAGCAGTGATAAAAAAAATCTATGCTTTTTTGGTACCACAGAAGATTCGTGATTATTATATATAAATATTCTACTTTAATTGAAATTGATTAAAAATCTAAAAGATAAATGATTGTTTCTGTATAAAAGTAAAGCAGCGTTGTATGTATGAAAACGACAAGTGAATCTATGAATACGTTAAAAGTGTTACTTATGCGCACGCTCATATTACTTCAATCATTTATGACAAGCGTACCTAACTTATGCAACCTATTGTTTTATATAAATGTCGAGAATTCTCATTACGCCAATAACGAGTTTTACGTATCGTTTTCGTGCGGTCATAAGGACAAAATTTCGAAGCTCGCTAGACTGGATTTAAACTTTACATAAGCGAAGTACAGCTCTAGTGAGTCTTGCTGAATTTCAGAGGTAGTTGACCGGGTACTTGATTGTCCGCTGTATTTTTCACAGATTTCGTTTCCCTCGCGGGAAAATCTATACTTATGTCTCTCGTAGTTTTTCTCTACTTGTTTGCAAACTTTTTGGCACGCAGGTAGGAAGGCAAAAACGCGAGACGCTTACGTTACATAACGGAGAATTGTTTTTACCGATGAACGCGACCAAGGCTGTAATACTTATTTACAGCTTTTAGATTTGTGTTCTTTAATATGCATAGATAGATTTTTGACGGCTAAAGATTTTGGATGATTTTTACTACAACAACAAATGTTTGAACCAAGATTATTTAGCAAAATTAAACGTGAAATTTGCTTTGTAAAAAGAAAAAAAAACCTTTTAAAATTAACAAGGAAATAGCTCGTACCCTAATGTAATAAATTGCATTAGTGAAAGTGTAATTAAATCTAAGACTCATCGCACGTATGAAGTTATATAAGTTTGTTATTCGGATGCAAAAAGTTTAGCACATATATAAGCAGCAGAGAATGAAAAAAGCAAGAGTGAAGATCAGTTGAAGAAGCAACGTCCTCTCCCTGCCCGCGAACTAATCGGCCCTCCTCTAAAGGGGGGGGGGGACGGAAGAAGATGCTATCCTCGCGCTTGCGCAACTCCCCCGCGGGCGCGCGAGTTTGTTTCTGGCGCGTTATTAAGGCGATTGGTGAGGCATGCGCGCGGCGCAGCAACGATCCGTGCAGGAGCGTCTGCCTCGCGGATCAAAAGAACCAGACGCGCGCAAGTGCTGCTTACGTAAAAGGCCGCGGAATGCAAATTCCTTGGAAACTTTCCTCCCGCCTTTTTGCGATTTTGCGATTTTGCGATTCGATTTCACAGGGTATTGATCGCCGCGTTATTTTCAAGTATGCGTGAGCCGAGGGACAAAGCACTGGATCGCTCAATGAATGAGCTGTATATATATGTGTTGGCGTTCTTTTCACGGGGGAGCACAATGGCTCGAAGCATCCAAGTATTTTGTTGATGCTTTCAAAGAGCCCCGCAGCTTTGATGCCTCAACAATCCACACGAAGGAAGAAAGCACCGAAATTCACGTTTGAACATTTTTGAAAAGAACCATAAAGGAAAATGATAATAATAATGCCTAGTGCCAGCCAGCTGTTGGCGAAGAGGGGAATGAATAAAAAATAAATTCGCTCGCGACAGAATAAACTTGAGACGAATCCCCGCGCTGGTTGCGCAACGCGGCGCAGATTATTCTCCCTTCACATTGCTGCTAGCGTTCAGATCTCCGTACGTAGAGGCGATGATGGCCCGGATGGCCGGTACACACATACATAGGACAGAGTGCGCTTGGCCAACTTCTGGCTCGTAGCTGAGAGAGAGACCGAGTGAGAGACTAGGCCGTTTACCGAGCGGTCTGCGGTCAGCCTAAGCGCAGCTTATGGCAGAGTATAACCGGCGACGGCCTTACGAAGGATGCGGAACATTCCTTTCGTTGCCTGCTGAAGGCATAAGCGCGTTCAACGATATCAAGCTTAAAAATGTCTACTCGTGAGGCGCAGGCAATGTTATTGTTACAAGGCCGCGGTGCTGAAGAAGCTAAAGAATTTTCAAGAATGTAATCGCGTGCCGTCTATTTTCATGTATGGCCACCTTTCACTCTTGCGGCACCAAAAGTCAATACATATAAGTAGCGCGAGTTAGCGCAATTCATTGAAAAATTCATCTCGGTCCGAAAAACCTGCTGCCGATAAGAATGCCGGCGAATTTAACGAGATGAATTTTAGCTATGCTAATTATTTAAATACCGACAGTATCCCTATAGGCCCCGATTACATTCGCGCGCATAACTGTTTTATGGCGCCTTTTTTCATTCTCCTCTCGTTTTTGGCGGATGGCCATAATTTAACTTTCGAGCGGTATTAAATTAATGTTTTCGTAGCAGTCATATGTCCGTTTTTGACGCTACCCGATGACTTGCCGATATGAAATTTGTTTTTCAAGAAATGTCGCGTTTTAGAACGGTCAACATGTTTGTTGAGGCACGTTAATTGTGACTAAAGGCAGCAGCGACACAGGGAGAAAGGGATAACGCAAAGCGAGAAAGAATTTCCACAGAGATAATCGGAGAGCTGATGCGGCACACACACACACTCATATCACACATCCAGGCACATAGCGCAGGGCAGTTGGCATGCCGGCAGGTCGCACTCAACTCCGCGAGTCGGCGAGTCCGCGAGTCCACGACAAAGCGACAGCACGGAGGCGCGTGGGTATAGGTGCGCGCGGAGCCGCGTCGGCTCGCCGTGGCGACGCTCGGGCAACTGAGCTGCTGTTACTCGCGCGCTCCTCGGTGCGCCGAGCGCGGGAGACGGGGACGCCGATAGCTGCGCTGCAGGAGAAAGAAGGCGCTACCGCCGCGCGGAGAACGTGTAGCTATACCTTACTACCTACAATCATGTGCGCGCGAGTCTGTGCACTCAATCTGGGTCGCGCTCGCGGAATTTGCATTTCACGGACGTGCAGCCACCCCCCCCCCCACATTATTCCTTAAACTCATATCCGAGCTACAACTTTTATCGCTCTCTTGCTTACAAATTTACTCAACACATTATATCGTTTTGGCTAATTGATATATATTTAATCAAATCAATACGTCGAAATCCATAACATATCTCAGCTTTCGATATATTACAAAATCATTTCGTTTTAATCAAAATTCATTGGACGTAACAGTAACCAATGTTCATTAGCATTTATTTTCTTCAAGCGTGAATCTCAAGTTTATAAGAAACCTGCGGCTGGAAAGAAATATTTTTTATACCTGTGAAATCATTACACGGAACTAATACCGTATTAGGAATTCCGATAAAAACATAACGGTATATTATCATGTACTTAACCGAGAATTATGTTATACACTGATTACATTGTTCAATACTGTCATGTAATTCGATTACTCCAGAGCGAAAATTATAAATTTTGCACATACAATTCCTGTCTTTTCTGTTACTTTTTATTAACTCTCAAAATGTTTAATTTTTTATTTTCACCACGAGAATTGGTCACATTAATAATATTTGTTTACAATGGTTTGTTCACATGTTATAATGTAAAAAACGAGATGACATAATAATATACGAATGATTCGTAAAGTAAGAAAAAAAATTTTTAAAAGTAGATATCACCAATTTTTTATTTTTCAACCAAGTGAAAATTGAATGGGCTCATTTTGTTCGTTGTACAATTTCATAGGGAGTCAACAATATAAAAATTGACAAAATTTCAAAACCTGCACAACAAACAAAATAAAGCCCTTCCAATTTTTAATCGGATGAAAAATAAAAAAGATTTGCATTGATTGTTGAACTTTTTTTAAATTCACTACTTATATCTACTTTTGCAAGATTGAAATATCGTTGGAAAAAATGTTGTTTGTTGCTTTATGATATCGTTTTTTACATTATAGATTGAGAACAAAAGATTGTAAAATGTGTTATTAATGTGAGCAATTCTCGCGGTGAAGCCAGCTTAAAATGTCATACATCGGTGAATTGTAGCAATGGAACAATCGAAAAATACGACTGAAAATTGCAGGAGAAATCTATAGATAAGTATTTTATTTGAAATGAACATGTCAAATCTTGGAGAGCTTCATCATGCACTGTCTAAGATTTGAGTCGTCGAAGAAAGTCATTATTATTCCGATAAGATTGCATTACTGCTGAGCGTAGCCTAAGTGATTCAATCATGACATCCAAGCCGGCTTTCAATCGAATTAAAGTGAAAATGTTCACCAGTACATAATGGTTTAATTTAATTTCCCTTCTTATAACTTGCAATTATTACGAGAAATCTCAGGTGAATGAAAACAAAGTTCTCGATAAATAATAGGTAAAAAGCTGCAGTGGTAATAAAGAAAGTGCAGAGTTCAGTAGAGCTGCAGGATCCGAATTTCGAGGGCGTTACTCAGGAGCTGCGACACACATACGCCGAGTCCGCGCTCGCATAGGAACTCGGATAATTGCTCATGCACGCGTTCAAGAAACGCGCGGGAGAGCCGGAGACGCCTGACCGGATTCCCGAAGCCGATTATATACAATGGCATTGTCGATGGGATTTATCGCTGTGCGCCGAAGGAAATCGCGATCGGGAAAATTGCGGGTCGAAGGGGACGCCTGCAAAATCAAGTGCGTTTTCGGCCCCGTTTTCACTAAATGCTCCAATAATTCTGGTTATGCTCGTGCGCCGCGTATATGCAGTTATTGCGCGACTCTCGGCGCCACTCGGCGGGTTCAATGCACTATGGACTTTGAAAATATTGCATTCCCTTAATAACCATTGCCTTAATTGATAAGATAATGAAAACTTTTCAAATAATTAAAGCATCATTAGGTGAAAAGTCATTAAATAACAATTAATTTAACAAGTGAAAGCGAAAGTGATTTTTTAAATGGGAAACAATTTCTTTTGAGTTTAATGTAATGCAGAGGTTAAAACATTATCCTGCCTAATCACACGATTCCCAACTGGAAATATATCGTCAATTTACTTATAGAGAAATGGTTAATTTAACATATTTTAATAAAGTATTATTTTCCTTTATGCAGGCAGACTTTACTTTTCGAGTATTTAAAAAGATATATAATAAAAGAGTAAAATCAACTGAATTAGTGCAGTAATAATAAAATTTCTACTTTTTAAGAATGGAAATTCCACCGATATTTTCCAAAGTCAAACGAACTTGCCTGCACTTCATAGTCAAATAAAGTATAAAAAAATGAGAATTGGCAGATTGTTTTTGTTCGTGCGCCATTATTCCTCCGGAAGTTTCTCAGAGCGCAAGCGTAACTCCTTCGTTCCCCCCTTTTTTCACGCGCCTAGGTATCTCGTAACGGGCGCCGCTCGTGCACACACATATGCGAAAACGGAGTGCGCACTGCGCAGCCAGCTGAAGAGCTGGAGGCCGCTCGCCGCTGCAGCCGGAAGCAATATCGCGCGCTCGCACGCACACACTCGTCACCTCTCGGCTCCTTCCTCTCCGCATCGGTGCGCGAAATCTATATCTCCGCGGCGCTTCCGCTTCCAGTAGCAGGCTGCAACATATAGCATGTACCGCGTCTTCTTCTTTCTTTTCCATCTTTTTGTCGAGTCCAAGTCATTTTGACGGCCTGCTTCTCTCAAACTGACACGAAACAAATGATTCTGCTTTAAAATATGACTCATCTCCGCACGTCATGAAGCTTACGTTTCTATTCAACGAGATCAATTCGGGAGACCTCAAAGTTCATTCTTCATATTCTCAGCTCGTCGATACCTTTTCATGCATATTCCGATTAATTACACGCAGTAAACATACTTTCATAAGCCCAAAAAAGAAAAAAAAGGCAATCTAACTGTCAGGCCGGCCAACAGCGCTTTCTGTGCGTGCGCGTATCGGTATCCACTCCAACATCTAATTGACACTAATCCATCTTCTACCGGCAGTTTTTTATCTTGAAGGAGAAATCAAGTCCCGCTTCTACTTTTACCGAACCGCCAATGTAGCATATATACAAAGACAGGAGAAAAAAGCCCAAACTAATAATAATATTCCGAAACGAAAGGAGCAAGTGCATCTTTATGTAGTGGATTGTTTGCCTCCGAGAGCAGATAGGAACTTAACTCTTCGGGACGAGGCGTCCCAGGAAAGAATGCACGAAGCAAATGTCATTATTAAATTATTGTAAAAATTCCTAAAGTTATATGTTATTGCCAGGATAAATTCTATCCAAAGATTTAAAAGATATATTATTCTAGCCTATTGTTCGCGAAGCAAGACTGCGCACAAAGAAAGAAGAGAAGTAAGAAAAAGGAAAGAAGGCTCGCTTTTTCGGGTCTTCCCCTGCAGGCCGCGGTGGTAATCGGCCGCTTCCGTTGCTGCGCGGCCGCAGGTGCATCGTCATCGCACGCGCAGGCGCCCCTGCAACTCGGAGCGAAGAACAACCTCGTTGGCTTTCGGGGAGTTTATTCTTACCTATACTCGTCGCGCCACTCTCGAGTTTCCGGGGCTTCGCGCAACTTTTCTTTCTGCGTTCATCAATCATCAAACTACAATCCAACTGCCTCTAATCTAATTAGCGCCGAATGCCTCTAGAGTGCATTCACTTGTACCCATTTTATGCATTCTCTTTATATGTTATTTAAGCTTTATATGTAGACTTACATTAGATTTATTCGAAATTGACGATACATTCCGTTGTCGCGCATGCATTGCTAGACTAACTAACAAGCGAGAGTGCATCTTATGGCCTTTAAAACTAAAGCCCAGTACCAATAATTCTTCTTCTTATTGGCTCTTTTTCTCGAGATATCTCGAGATAGTAAATAACATTTTTTTAAACTATTTAATGGCTTCCATTTTCAACGATTTTCTTGCGCTGTCTTTCGTTGCTTATAATTTCCGAAAAAATTCATATTTACTGAGCGCCATTTTAGCTTTCTCTGCCTACTCTTATAATCATTTTTGCTCGTTTTCGTATCGTAATTACTTGCCATGTGATAGTCAGAAGAAGAGACCTCATTTTTTTTAAAGAATATAACGTATTATTAGGTATGAAAAATCGATACAGCTTCCCAAAGGTTATGCACTCTCTTTGTAAGTATGCATTTGGATTATTTATACACTTTATATTTGTATATAAAAATACAGTAAATTTACATTCATCAAAAGTTTTATAATGAGGATAATTTTTCGTCGAAAAGCTAGCCATAAGCGAATGAAATAATCTATATAAAATACTTTTTTAATTGTAGTTTATTTATAGAATTAGGAAAAATCAGATAAATTCTACATAAGAAAAAAGTCTCGCGTTTAATCTTCATTAAAGCGCAGTTAACTGCAATGAAATGAAAATTACAAAACAAACTCTCTATGGGTTTCTGATTTCTATCCAGTTTCCACTTTGATTCAATGAGGCCTATAATTATTATAAACGAGTTTCCATCGACGATACTTATGCCAATGAAATAAAATGGAATATTCTTTAGTAGATTGAAATAACCTTGGAGCAGGCAACCTAAAACTTTTATTAACATTATATTTATTTTCTAAGATAATTTAAGAAATTTCAGTTTCAGTCGACGTTGCGCATTAATACGCAGGAATATGCAGATCTGCACATTCCCTTTTTTAAAATAAACGATATATCTCGAGATATATCATTTATTTTCTATTATCATAGATTTTTAACTATGTGTAAATCGAAAATGTATTAAGTTTTAGAAAGCTATCTATTGGAAAGTTAGTAAAAAAAACTTAATTATTTAAAAATATTGTTGTATGAAAAATGTTCATAGAGAAAAATTGTATAATAAAATATAAAATCTAATAGAAACGGTTAGGAAGATACATATATGGCTAAAAAAAATTCAGCACGTTCTCTATCTATTGATTCACCCCTCGCAGACAGTACGATCAGGCCTTAAATTATTGTGCACACCCAGAGCCGTATTACCAGTAGTTAAATTCCATTACCATACACGCGCGTACTTTATTAAACTTTCTCGTGGCTTTTCTCTCTATCGTAGGTAGGTATACAGAGTGCGACAAGTTTTTTCCGCACGGAGACGTTTTCCCGAGTAGGAGCGAGAGGGCCGTACATGGGGCGGCAGTCGACGAGCACCGGTTCGACTCGTCCGTACGGTAACGATCGATCGCTTTTTTCCGCGAGAGCTGCCAGTAATTTTTTTTCCCAACTCGAGATGCAGTAGAAAGCGGGATATACGGCTGTACATACATGCAAGCGCGGAGTCGAACTTTTTGCATGGCTGGAAGGGAACGGTAGTCCAATGCACGCTTCAAACGAGATAAGAATCAATTTTTAGTTTTTTATCATTTCGAACAAGAGGAAAAGACGTGCTAGCAGTCAAAAATGTTTTGCTACCAACAAAATCGTGTACTATATTAAAGCGCGGCTTTAGTCGATCTGGTAGTTAATTTTCTTTTCAAAGGAAACAGAATAAGCAGGTTTTTATTTTACCATGCGATAAAACATTCAATTCGAGTGCTTAAACTCTTTAGTACAAGAAGAAAAGGCTTACCTAGCAGATTAGCTGAATAATTTACATTCTATTTTAAAATGTGATCAAGTTTCACCGATGGACCAATTGAAAAATCAATTAAGCAAGAGAATATATTTCCCGGTATTGCAATGTATTTTTAAAGGATGACTTAAGAAACGATTCACCAATGTTACGATGAATAAATTCCTTTTTTAAAGCATAAAGAACGCCTCGATTAAATGAATCATTGCATACATTTCGTTCGCTCATAAGAGCGTTCGAAGGGAATGTCATGAGAAATGTGGCGATAGAATTATTCAGCGGAGAAAACTTGACATCTTTACAGAGCGGCGAAAAGTTTGGTTTTACTTGCAACTGAAATCTGGACTTGTTGTAAAAAAGGGGCGAGAAAATGCAGCGCGACTTTTCTCTCCTGGAAAACTCTCGCTGGTCGGGCTGTAGAAGAGTGCGCTGCGGCTTTTTGCGCGCCCGGCGGAATGTCCAGCATCGCCTATTTCGATTTCTCTGTACAGTTGCGTTCCGCGTAAGTGCATGCGCGGAGCGCAATAGCACCGGGAAGACCGGCCGCGCGCGCGCGCTGTTACTTTCTTTAGTCGCGAGGGAAAAAGCGCGAAACGGCCGGACACACGAGGTCTTTGGACTTCCCAGTGACGTGTCAAAAGGTTACATACATCGGTCAATTATTCTCGTCATCTCATTGCTAATGGCTAATGGGAAGAAACTGCTGCCTTGAAAGTTCGGCGGAGCGCGTTTTTATTGTTCCAATGCATTATGATTTTTATTTCATTTATTAACGGCGCGCCAACGCGTGCTGCAAAGTACCTAAGAATTCCGTTAAACAAGCTCTTTTTACGACTTTATTGCATTTACTTGGCTACAATTTTCCCGAATAATTTATTTGAACGGCACGTAATTAATTTTTATATAAAAGGACCAGTCTTGAGGAGGACGTAATCTTGCTTTGCCTAGTATGAAAATCCATATGGAATAAACAATAAGCACGGTCTCTCTCTCTCTCTCTCTCTCTCAAAAGCGTGCCACGTAGCGTTTCTCATTGGCACGAAAAGCCTGTCGAGTTAATTTAGCCGCCAAATCGGGAAGAAACTCTCTGCGCACGCATGCACAATTTCAGCCAAGATCGAGCAAATACGCTGGAGTTCCAGTTTTGCGAGCTGATCGCTGGCCGAGAAAAGTGTTTTGAAATACCTACACGCGCGGCTCGTTATGAGGAGGAGCGCCGGCAGGTGAATTTGGGCCAGATGCCCCGCTGAGGGGGAGAGAGGGAGAGGATAGGTCGGTACGAGTCATTAGCAATTCTAATGGCTTCCGGTCTCGGGACGGCCTAGACGCGCGGCAAGTTTAACGCGGAGAGTTGTTTGGACTCGTCGGCCAGATGCGCGGGCGCTCTTGTGTCAAACTTGATTGGCCCGTCCTTAGCTAAATACACATACTTATTATCGTATTTTCCAAATATATGAAATGTAAATTATTGTATATAAGTTTTAATTGTTTAATAAGCTTTCGCACGTTGAGATTTTTACCCTTCGTAGTTGGCAGCTCTTATCGAGCGAGACGGGATTTTTACGATGCTTCATTAGAGTTTTATAGACAGTCGTTGGATTTTACGCGCCTGCTGGAATGCAGTTACCTACTTATCACGTGGAATTCGAAAAATAAGCCAACAAGGAACTTTTTAGATGATTGAATAATAGTCACCAGATCCCTTCGTTGATCGATTAACTTTTCTTATTCAGCCAATGATTATATAATTAACGTAATTACCTTATCAACCTGACAGACAGTATTAACAAAGTGGGCAAATTATTGTCTTAAATCAACATATAATGCCATTTCGTTACGTCCTGAAAAGCTTACTTATCTGACTTTCTTAAAAAGATTTTTAAAACTTTCAAATCCTTTAATCAGCAAATCCTTTCACTCATTAAGAAACGGTAGATAAAATTCCACAAAAATCAAAATAATTACAATTTTTCACCTAAAAACTAGTGGCGCTTCCTCCGCACTTTCACTATTATTAGTTCAATAGAATAATTTTCGTTATTTATAAAACAATTGCAGCTCACGTACGAGGTACCTGTAAGTGATCGGTGTGAATAATTTCACCTCTCGAAAACCCATATCACACGTGTCAGTAATTGCACGTTGCATTGGAAAGAAATCGATTCAGCGCACAATACACAATGCACGAGACGCGAGCGAGAAAGCGACAAGCATAGTGCCCGCGTAATGAGATCGTTTCACCGGGGCGAAAAAACAGATGCAAGTCCCCGTCGACTTGAATGAAAAGGAAGGAAAGTGTAATACAGCATCAAACTTGTATACACACGGGTACACGTCCAATTCTATACGGTACTTTGGATTCCGGTTGAAAGAGTCTTTTCTGAAACGTTTATTTTTTCTTTTTCGACATTAGGTAAATATTCAATATTCGAGGTGACTCTTTCATTGGAGTCATCTACACTGAGTGACTACCGAAATCGGACTTCTTCTTACTGACACTGCAAAAACTTATTAATTCACAGCGAAATACTTGTTTTCTAAGATATTAATTTGCTACTCGTGTCTTTCAATTTATTGCCACATTTATAAAGATATAAGTATAACATCTTGAAATGTTACCTTAACTGGTTTCTGCCCAAAATGCCCTAAATTTTTCCCTTTTTTCCAACCGATGGTATTAATAGAAAAACTCTTTCAACTTTACATGTTAAAAATTGTTATATTGTTTTCACGCAGCCTAGCCAGGTCACGTCTCGTAGGCTTAAAGACACCGAAACTGTATTTATCTGCACCTTCTGCTCAATTTGTCAAAAGACAATTTAACTATTTTTTAATTTGACTATTTTTTAAATCAAACGTAGAAATCTTTAATAGGAATAAAAGTCACGATCACTGTATATGTAACGACTTTGACTTTTCCTCACGCAATAAACTCTTAAAGATCGTTTAGAACATTAAAATTTCTCCAGAAAAGCTAACCAATATAGTATATTATACGCACCGAGGGAGTAAAAGTAAAGAATGTCCGAGATCGTATGTAAATGCGACAAACATGCGATCTGAGGCATTCTTTATTTGCTCCCATGCTGCTTATACGATTTTTTTGAAAATACATCCTTCGTGATATTACACTATTATCTCACAATCGTTATTTTTTCCCCATTCTCGCTCAAATCTCGAATACTTACACTGCAAAGCAGTTTTCTCTGCGCCAGTCGCGCGAAAAAAAGTCATAGCGGTATTATAATTATAATAGTTCAGCGCGAGGCGATCAAGGCGGTTATGCGCGGCGGCGTAACTTTCAACTCGTATACACACGTTATCTTTATTATATCGCTACGCATGTCGAGTGGATATATCTGAATATGTAACTGAAGCTTATGCCTTTCGAATCACGTTTTTACGCATCCTGAAAATTATTTGGTTTTTAATAATCTTTCTATAAATGATTATCAATGTTTTATAATTAAACATTTAACAATCATATTTTAAAATTTACATTTTATTGCAGTGTTAAATAAAACTACAGTTGATTTAATTTAGAGATTTATCCGGAAAATATATTATATAAACTTATGTGTATATTAAGTTTATTTTAACGCCCTTATTAAATTATTACGATTAAAAATTGTGTACAAGAACTTGAAAAATACAATCGGCAAGGAAAATTCAATCGCAAAATTAAAATTTTTAAATTACGGCTCTTATCTTGGAATTGATTGTACGCGTTGTGAGAACTTTTTAACTATAGAATCATGCCTATGTGATATTGCAAAATAACGCCAAAGATTATGCAGCGTGGGAATTTTGTTCGATGTGTGCTGCTCAATAATTCTTTATAATGAAAAACAACATTCAAATAAATTATTATTTGATTATATGTATCAAGACAGACGAATTTCCATAATATATTAACTTAAAAAGAATAAAACTGAAAGCTGTTATAAATTTAAATCTAGAATGTTAATATGATTAATTTTATGCGATATTATATATGCATACGTAATCGATTGACAAATATATGACAAGGATTGTTAGTGATTAATGATATATTTTTTTAAGTATAGACTTATATTTATGCTATTATAGGTCCATTATGACTATGTATACGTACTAATTTACTTGAAAATGTAATGCTATTGTTATGGTTTTGAATAGGTAATAAAAAATTATATTTAATATATGAAAAATCAGCTACATATTCCTTGATTATTCATATTATATTACTTTTTCCAAGGAAAAATAAAATAATATTGATACTGATCAATCTGCTAATAAAATAAGCCAATCATTCACGCGATGTACAGTTGCACGGCCTGCCTCTCATGCAGTGCAAAAATGAAGCGTGCCGAAAAAGCAACGGATCGCTCCTCCACCTTTCAGATTAAAGATGCATCGGCCGTCCCGCCATTCTGGTCGCTAGCCGTTCTGGTGCGTCAAATAATTCGATCGAAAAAAGTGGGCAAAGGAAACACGTAGAAAAAGAAAAGCAGAGTGGCCGCCCAAACAAGTCAACGGCCCGACTCCAATTAACTTCCTCATCGCTAGGTACCTTCATCTCTCTTGCCCCGCTAGTAATGAATTTAATTGTGCCCCAGCGCGCACAAGCGCATTATCTGCGCCCGGAAGCGCGCCAAGCCGAGCAAGGAGCCTATCGGACCGAGGACGGGAGAACTCTAGGCGGTATAATGTGTCTAGCAAGTAGTATACGCGCCCGCGGCAAGTTTGGAGAGGAAAGCAGGAATGCCAGGCAAAGGCCAAGAGGTACGTGAATAAATTTATCAAGATAATAGAGCGAAATAATAATAATTTTAGACGTAGTCTCTATGATCTAGAGGAATTTTGTACACTCATCAAACATACTTTCTTTTATTTAAACTTACTTATTCCTAGAATGAAATTATGACAACTCGGACAACTCTTTATTTAAAATAACAATACATTTAAATAAAAAGTCTGTAATTAGTTATTACGTGCGTTATTTCTCATTCCGTTCCGCATATGATACATCAAAATCTCCATGATCACTTTTCATAAGTTTACAATAGCTGACCGTGGCGAGTAAAACGGTTCTCTTAATTATATATTATATGCATACTATATATATATATGTATGTATGAGAGCAGCGTAACAGAATCAGATATACGCTGAGAAAAATATAGGTGAAACAATGTTATACATTTCGGGCAATTCATATTATAAAGATCCGAAAGGTTCAACGTTTCTGAAAATTAACACTCTGAATGGAGAAAACAATTCACACGGAGCTAATTAAACATTAATTCAAGAAGCATTGGAGTTGCGAATAAATTTGATTTTCGAAAGTTTAAAAAGGAAGTTAAATTAATGTACAAAAGAGTAAAATAAATAGTAAAATCTTATGTAAAAAGTATTTTCTTACGAAATCCTATAACGAGCTCACAGTTGGCTTCTGGCCGCGCGTCCGAGCCTACACTTATTACGCATCGGGGCGGCACAGGTGCAATCGACTCCGGTCGATGGACCCGCGGCAGCGTGACGTTGGTGCGCAACGCACATAACGAGGCTAGGATAAGGTAACGCCTGGCGCGAATTCTCTTTCCAGTCGCTGCTCATATGTGCTGCCGCTTCACCGCCAACCAATGGACGTACATCTCCTGGCCGAGGCTCGCAGAGAGCTTCAATGAAACGGCGAGAGGCGAGGCGAGTTGTTAAAAGTCAATTAAAACTAAGTGTATAGCGTGCGATTTAGTGCATGCTCCACGAGGGATCTGCTCAATGAACTCGAGGGACTAATCTTCTCACGGGATAAACTGCTGTCTTCCTCAAAAGGAATTCAGAGAAAGCCGGTCAAAGGTTTAAAATTGCTTAAATATGTCTACAATTTAATATTCAAAATACAACTAGTTATACTTGGGAATTATAAAATTTACGGAAGCCGAAAGAAAAAGATTAGCATTTTTCTAAAAGAATTAAGATTCGTTTGGCACGGAATTTTCATAATATAATACCTATTAAAGTACCGTAAGCAAGCGGAAACTGCGTGCCGTCGCGAAATTAGTTCAGCGGATCGTCATGCAACATCTCGAAGGCGAGCAGTGCACGCCAAGTTGCGACCACTCCTTCTGCATACCCCAAGACAAAAATAAACCACCTCGACTTTGAGATTCCATTCCCGGGGAATTCCATAATTGACATTCTATCCCCTTTTTGCCCCCTCCGCTTTCTTCCTGCTTTCCGTACCGGCGCGCGCTTACGCAACGTCTACCCTTTTTCCATCAAGTCCCGCCGCTGATAGCTCATACGCCGTGCTGCTACTTTTTACGAGAAGATGAGCTCGAGGAAAACCTGTTTAGAATCCACGCAGGCCTCGACGTCACGGGGAGGAAGAGAGAATGAGAGAGGGAGAGAAGTAAAGAGAAGACAATTCTTGAGCGCGCGATTTTTAATCACGGATGGAAGAACCGAGAGATTACGATATCTCAGGCGGGGATGTGCATATTGTATCGCTGCACCCTACGAAAAATGCAGACTTTTAAGTTTCGCGCGAACAAAAGCCAACGTATAGCCAGAAATTCGGCTATATCGCGAAAAAAGCCAGTTTGCGCTTCCCCAGACAAAAAAAGTCAGTTTGTGCCGTCCCTCGACGAGATCCTAACTGACGACGTTTCGCGTAAAAAGTAAATCCAAATCTGCTAGCGAAAATAGTTTAACCTACGCGTACTAACATGTAATGCTCTATATTATGCTTGCACATTTTAATTATCGCAATACAATTCCAAATCAGTAAAATGACAATTTCAGTTTTACCATTGACTATGAACATTTGTCAAAAGTACTGCAATAATGCACCGTTCATGAATGACAGTGTATGCGCGCAATTGTACATTTATTGAGACCTGCACAGAAAAACACTTGGGGCTACGCAGTTCCTCGCGACAGGCGCATGGAAGGCTGCGCGCCGTTGCTCCTTTTTCGGATAAATTCAAGAGTGCAATAAACCTGCGATTGCGAGTACACTAAAATTCATGAATGGCGTTACAGTGTTTTTGACATAATATGTTCAAAGCCAGTGACAAACCAGGACCTTATTAATACTATTAATAGTAATTTTATAATTACTTTTATATTATTTAAAAATAATTTAATTTTTTAATTAAAATTTACAAGCATAATACAACATTATTTATCAATACTTGTACGTAAAAGCATATTCTCGCGCGAAATTTAGTTAGTTGGAATGTTCAACCATACATTATCGTGGAAATAAACTTTTAATGGAATTGATGACAAATTTTAATAAACGCATAATCAATGAATTTCGAATATTTCAGGTATCGTCGCGGGGTACGAAAAAAATCCATCTTCAAGCGAACTTAGAAATTGTTTTTTTTTTTTGTACCACGTGGCGATATTTGATATCCGCGTTACGATTAATTTTTGAAGCAAAAGCATTCACACTTATTTTACCTGGGTATTGTTTAAATGCCGCATTTTATAATGTTATAGTGCTTCAAAATCAATGTACTCTATAATACTTATAATACACTGAGAGAAATGATCTAGGAAAAATTACTATATTTATAGTAACCGTGAGACAGGCTCAAAATATCATAAAATTTACTACAATTTATAGTAAAAATTACTATATATATAGTAAAAATTACTCAAAACATAGGAATTTTT